>CM065783.1:22450249-22630249 GCA_033296515.1 Macrochelys suwanniensis | reverse complement strand
AAAACAGCCGAGGAGTTTCTTATCCAGTACTAGCAACCAGACATTACTGTATCATCATACTGTCTCACAGCAGCATTTTTGTAAATCTATATGGTAACAAAAATACTGCAATACAAATACATCTAATAGATATTTGCCTAGTGAAAATAAAGATTATTTAAAGTATTAAGACGGCTAAGGTAGATTATTTGTAATATGCAGTTAAGTCATGTAAATAGCTTTATAAACTCATAGGTCATGATAAGCAGAAAAGGAACAGCTTTTTATTTGCAATGTACTATATTTCATTTGCACACTAACTAAAAATAAATAATTAAGGTGATAAGAGTTTATCTTTTAGGAAATAAATGTAAAATGCTTTCCATAGCACCAATGCTACATGTGCCCACACCTTTAGACTGCATGATGGCAGGCAAATAAAAGCACGTTATGAGGAAGTATGTGAAAAATGTTTGGAGTAATCTTTCTATGAAGTTAAGTTCTTCTCAGCCTGACCTAAAATTCCTTAAAAGGGAGGGAGTCATCCCTCAATATAGATTCTTTAAAAATCCCACAATTCTAGGGAAAGTCCTCACCCCTTACTCCACCACCTAAATCATGCCACATCTTCTGAGTTCATCACAGTATTGGATAGGAAAGGTAAAATGGTTAAAATACATTAATCAATGTCCATCTCAAAGTAGTCCTCAACCAATCACAAGTTCAGATCAATGAGTAATCATTATAGAGGAGGGAAAGATGTTAGAGGTGACTACAGAAAGATAAAAGAATAACAAACCAGTATGTAATGATGGATCATATCATTTTTGTTCTGTCTTCAAAAAAATATTTTTACATCACTTGGTTATTTAACTCTTTTGCAAGTTACATATTCCACTGAGAAAACATTTATTATAATTGAAATACACTTAATTGAGACAGTAATTGAGACTCAGCAATGGTTATAAAGGACAGTAAATTAAAAAGAAAAAAATCAAAAAGGATTTTTTTCTCAGTACCAAAGTTTAGAATCATTACCGCTGCTGTAACATGGGTCATTAAATAATAAAAAACACCTTGTGTTTCTGCAATAATTATACATTTTTAGATACTCTGTTTTTAAGAAAGAGCTATATTATTTTTAAACAACTTTTCTTAAACTGTCAGTGATGTTAAGATGTTTGCACTGATGCTCTACAGGTAAATCTGATTTATGTTGCTTTAAACAGTTAAGAAATCCCTCAAATAACTTCATTTGGTATGTTACTCCCTGATTAATGGTTTGGAGTCACTGATTTCTAGCTGAAGTTTTACAGAATGCAAAATTAAAATAAGTCTTTTGTAAAAATGTTCTGTATTTGTTCAATTATTGTTTAAAACTGAAACAAATATAAAAATGTCAATAAATATATTTTCTTCCAAGAAATGACATACCATGGATTTTTTGTTTATTGTTGGGTTTGATGTTTTTGCCTCTAAGGAGGTCAGCAATATGGAAACATAAAGGCCAATTTAATTTGTGCATCTGTGGCTGCCAAGTATTTTAATTCAGACAGCTGTGACTGAAGAGTTAATATTTTACTTGTCAAAATCCAAAAGAAGGCCAGTGAATCACTCTAATTCTCATTAAGAGGCTTTCCCCCAGTAGCACCCTAATTCAAAATAATGAAAGTAGAGACTGAGTGCGATTCTAATACCAGTTGAGACCTATCTTTTAATATTTCTCTAGTGATGGATTAGGGATCGGGGAAATTCATCTCAGATCATAGAGCCTAATTTAATAAGGGATCATTCCAAGAGTATTGCATTTTATAATAATGTCATTTAATGTGTCGTCTTCCATTTTTACTGTCCCATATGTATGCTTACATGATGGTGCCATTGGGATAAACTTTTAAAGAAGCAGTATCGTTTTTGGTTTTAGGTCCTTCTTAACTAGGAAGTTTATCAATGATATCATCTATTAGCATCCCTGTTATTATTGCAGAGTGGTTTAAAATTGAAATGTAAGAGAATGGCAAAATAAACTATCAGCTTTTCACATAATCTAAAACATTTGAGGGGGTGGAAAATGTTTAAAAGTAGGTTTAAATCAAATTTCATTGTCTGATACAATAGAGCCATAATTTTAAAAAATATGTTTACCTAGTTGTTTAAAATACAGGATAATAAAATCATTTTTAAATACAAGGGCATTTTTATCCTGTAACAGTATTCACACACAGTTTTAGGTTGTTTGGTAAGCTGTTGCAACTCTTTAGGCAACACTAATTGTTCATGTTTTCTAACTTTTTTTATTATTATTACTTAAAAAATATTTCCCATAAAGTATACTCATTTGCCATCTTGTGAGGGCAGAATATTACTAGCAACCCTGCATAATGTATAGTATTTAATTTTACTATTGTGTATTAATATTTTGACTATATTTAATCAGTTATGCTATTTTTACTTCTTGGCATTACATTGAACATGAAATTCTTGGTGATTACTACAACAATACTTAAGCTAGTCAGGGTCAGGAAATCATAACCACATAAATGTCAATACATTATTATTGGCTATCATTCCCATAGCTGTAGCATGAGCTTTGCTTAATCACAATTATATTTTATAACACCTTTAGGAACACTGTTGTTATAACAAGAATTTTTGTTTCAAATACATTCACATGATTAGGTCTTTATTTTCAGATAACAACTTAACAGCTTCACTGTGAAGTCTGACAGCATTAGATCAAATCTAGGCTATAGCTGAGTTATAACCTAGGAGGTGTAGGATTGATGTAAACAATCTGATTACAGCACTTTTTCAAAGATCAGAATGAGTAATCTGAATAGGGACACAAATATAAAAAGAGGTTTTTCATATTTTTCTCCTTTCTTGTGTATTTTCACATTCTTGTTTTCTTTAGAGTATTATATGTTTCAGTATATTTCTTACATTTTAAGTACAGTATATCTTTTTTTCTGATACATTTCAGTTTATTATTCTTGTCTTGTCTAAAATATTCCTTTCTCAATATTTCTTTTGATTTTCGTCTTTCATCTTTTGCACTTTAGTCCCTATTTGTCTGCCTCACTGTTTTTATTCCTTTTCATTTTCTCTACTTTGTCTTCTACCTAAAATTATTTTTTTCTGACTTTTTCATTTTTAATTTTGGAGCCTTGTTTGGTTTTGATTCAAAATGCTTTCTTTAGATGTTTGAATTCCATTTCATCTAGTTTTATAGTCTAGATTTTCCCTCCCTATCTTATCTTTTCATCTATTAGTGTATTGTTTGTTACACTTGTTTCTTTTTATTAAAAATCAAAAGTTATCCTTCCAGTAGGAATAATGTTACACATGTACATGTCTGGCATCTGGAACCTCTTTAGGGAGTCTTTCAGTTTGCCAACAGAAAATTATATTCAAAACCATGTTGATAAATCAGAGAAGAACCTCTGAGTGTTATATCTAAAATAATTAGAAATTACTGTTTTGTGTCAGAAAATTAGAAACAAAAACAAAACTAAAACAAATTGCAAAAAAGAATAAAAAACCTATTTAAAAGCTGATTTTTAAAGAATGTAGACCACTCTGACTCACCTTTTTCCAGTTCCACCACTTGTTTTTGCCATAGCAGCCTCATTACATATAGGTTAAAAAACAACTGACACATAAATGTGGGCAGTTAAAATGAGTGGATGCAGGGTCACATGTTCTTTTCACATTTTCCTGGTTATAACATATAATTGATTATTGTTGTGGTAACTTTTTTTAACATTATGTTACTTTTTCCTTCTACTGATTCTATGATTATGTGCAGGTCGTAACCTTATAAGACTATAAGCCTATAAGCCAGTACTGTGAAATGGATCTCCTAGCTGAAATAACTATGAAAACCTTCAACATCACCAAGACAAGGACTGTTGGAGGGTATATCAGCAAAAACTGTATTTAAAACACCATGAAAGGAGGCAGCATTTTCAAATGTTTAGTGAATGAGACCGGAAGTCAAAATTCTGTTCTGAGCTCTGGCTGGCACTGACTCGCTCTGTGATCTTGAGCAATTCACTTAGGCCCTGTCACACTAGTTTTTAACAATGATTTTACAGAGACCTCGTCACCTGAACCAGTTGCAAGTCACATGGATCACTTCTGTGTCCACGTATCCTACTGCCATAGCCATGTTCACACATCCACACCTGCATGCTGCCTACCAGTGTTTGTATCAATGCATTCAACTCATGCACCTGCACTTCCACCAAACACCGTGGTGACACACCACAGGAACCATGCTACCAGGCACCGCCTGTGGCAACCCTGTCTTTCTTGGGCACTATGGGGCAGGAGAAAAAGTTTCTACAGAAGAAATAATACAGCCCTAGGCTTAATTACCTCTGTGGGACAAGGAGATGTGTGTTCATCTATCCTCACCCCATCTCACCAATTCTCCGCCTCCTCTTCCTGCGCAGGCCATGGACCTACGGGAGGGATAGCTCAGTGGTTTGAGCATTGGCCTGCTAAACCCAGGGTTGTAAGTTCAATCCTTGAGGGGGCCATTTAGGGATCTAGGGAAAAAATTGGGGATTGGTCCTGCTTTGAGCAGGGGGTTGAACTAGATGATCTCCTAAGGTCCCTTCCAACCCTGATATTCTATGAATGTGTCTGCAAGGGGCTACTCAAGTGCTTAAATTATGCATATACTTAAGTGCATTGCTGGATCATGATCATAATTCCTAACAAATAATTTATTCAATGCATTTCACTTCTTTCAGTCTGTCAATTATCTGCTAACAGAACATGATTTTCTCTAGTTTATTTGTTATTTAAAATTATCCACCAAATAATTCGTGGCCAATAAATTGTTCATAAGTAGCTCTTTGTAAGATTCAATATTTGAGATCCAAGTTATTTTTATTGTACATTTAGGTCATACAGTATGTTTCTTTCCTTGATTGGACAGATATAAATCACTCTTAAAAACTGGTTCCAAGAGCAAAAACTCCTGATTAGAAATACAAAATTGACTTTCTGCAAATCAAATCTGCTGTTTTGGTGAACAAATACACTGGCTAGAACATTCACAGACAGCAAACATAAGAGGAACACAAATCCAGTCGAAGCACATTTTTTTAAAAAATTCAGCCAACTATTAAACAGAAAATTGTGTGGAATTTGCTCCGCTCTCACTGGAGTAGATCGCCACATATCTTCTAAAATCACCTATTGCACAAAAGCACTCCTTTAATACATTCATTTTCCTAAGACCCAAATTGTTATGTTCTAGTGATAAATTCTATACAAGAGAATTTTTTAGTAAAAATGATCATAGAACCCACCAAAATAGTATTTTATATTTGATACTGAACTAAAAAAATTCATTATAAAAGAATAAAAGGTTGAACAATAGTAACTTTAGTCAAGTATTCGCCAAGTATAAGTAGTGGGAAGTGGCTAAAGAACAAGGGGTAACAAATTTAATTTGAGTTGCAAATATAGCCTAATCCTGCCTTTCTTGCACATGCAAAACTCCAAATGAAGTCAGCTATAAGCATTCAAGGACTGTAGAATCAGACCATAATTAATTTACTTATTAAAGGTATGATCATGCCCTCATAAAAGTCAATGGAAACTTTGCCCTAGGAGTTTAGTGGGTGCATGTTTAGGCCATTTATTACACATGAAGGATTTCTGATTTTCTCCCTAGAAACTAAGGGCCAGTTTCTGATTTCTGAAATAGGGTGCCTATTGACACATGTTTCATTTAGGATAGGAAATTGATGATGGAGTCAGATATTTCTTTGATGCAATCCTGTGAGGAATCAAATAACAGGAGGTAATTTTTTTGCTCACAGTTCCAAGCCTTTTTCAGCCAGCACTCTATCCAAAAGGCTTTTCTCTAGGCTTCTCCAGGCTATGCTCCCAGTGCTTGTTCTGGCTGTCTCCTTATCTTTCCACTGCTTCTCTCTCAGCTTCTCTGATGTTTTTTACTGCTTCTCCCACAGACACACAGAGACACAACTGCAATCAAATCAATCCCTTGCCTTTGTGTCTGTTATTAAACCACAGAGGAACCCCTCCACCCACATACTCAAATTCCTGACCAGCCTCTTGCTTTGGGTGGTGTTTTTTATTGTTTCTGCTGTCTAGTTCCATAAAGGCGTTTAATTGTTTCTTACATTTTTCCTGAATGAAAAGCAGGCATTACACCCACCAGCATCAATGAATATCACTCAACCCCCAGCATAACAGGATTATTATCCAATGTACATATATGTTCCTGTTGAAACACAAATCATCTTAAAATATATGGTTTGACCAAAGACAATTTATTTTAATTCTTTTTCTTCTTTAAATTTTTTGGGTTTCTTATTTTTATGATGTTGTACAGACCAACTAGTATCATTCTGTGCCTATAGCTTGTTTATACCAAAGTGCTGGTCTGTGGCAAATAAATATAGTCACCTCTAAACATCATGAAATACATGGCACCATGGCTACATGTTTCACATGTTTATGTATTTTTCATTTTTATGGACGCAAACTCCTACCTGCTTTATCCATGTGCAACAACACCTGTTTTCTCCAATAATAACCCTCCCTAACATTTCTGTTGGTCATCCACACAACTGCTTACAAGACTGAATAGCTACGTACAAGACACTCAGATATAGGACTGCATTATGGAATTAATATATTTTGCAAGTGCTAGGAAGTTGCAATTCATGGCAGGTTCCTTTAAAGCAGATGTTTTTACTGTTGGTATGTCTGATTTGCTCTAATTTTAAGCAGATTCAGTCCTATTAGTACTTGTGATCACTTGAAAATATCCGGTATTATAAGACTGTTGCTTCTCTGTAGTACCAATGCTGCTTTTAATTATTTTATACATTTTTAATAAGATTTTGTTTTGAAAGGCAGTACATATTTGATGCCTTGCCTGGTGTCCTAGTGAGATTTCTCTCTAGTACTGAGTAGGAGACTTGAATTTGACACCTGGTCTTAACTCACTCCATGGGGCTTCAGTGAACACAGAAACACTCACTCAGTCTCTAGACTACAGCCCTAGGCTGTGATTTTGTTAGATCTCTTAAACCAAGTAAGATTGGGCCTAGTCAATATTTGGATGGGAGACTTACAAGGAAAAAAGGAATTTGTGGAAGATGCATTTTGTGCACCAGTCTGCAGCTGTTCCTTTATGTCTTTCAGATCCCTTTCCTTCAGTTCTGGTTTCATTTCTCTCTTCAATATCCTCTGGAGGGGAAAGAGTTCTCTATTTCCTCTACTGATGAGAAGGGAAAGTGTTGCCATAAAGTTTCAAAATTCCCATAATCTACTATACATGAATTTGGATTCTGAGAGCTCCCAGAGAGGCTCAGTGAAGTGAAAGACCTCATTTCCAAGCAGTCAGAAGCAGGGGTGCTGGAACAATTTTTATAGTTGCAGTGCTGAGAGCCATTGAACCAAACTGTAAACCCTGTATATAATGGAAATCACTTCAAGTCAGGGGGTGCCAGAGCACCCCCTGCACTCCTAGTTCCAGCACCTATGGTTGGGAGTCTCTGCTAAAGAATTTTGTGGCAGGGGCAATCATAGAGGACTTCAAGGTAAAAGACAATTCAGAGGTCAGAGCAGAGCTGTGAGGCCCCACACACCAGCACCTTAAAGCTGAATCACTAAACTGGGTTAGGTAGTGGCATCTCCAGGCTTGACCAGGCAAGTAGCTCCCTTGGGACTGAAAACACACCTTCAAAGAGACATTTGGACTACTGCTACTCAATGATCCAAACCATGAGTGGGGTTTGGTGGATGAGTGAAATGGTGCCGCCAGTGGATATGGTTGTAGGACATTCTCACTGGTGGGAGGGGGTTAGATGGACTGCTGCCAAAATCACAGGAAGGGGAGATATTTTACTCTTAATTTGCATATATATTCTGTTGCATCTTTTTCCAAGTTCGTGACTATGTTTCTTCTCTCCTAATACACAAAGTCTTTGAATGCTTGTGAGTGAGGAAGTTCTTTCTCAGAAGGTCAAGCAGGGAGGGTGCATTTAGTTTTCCCAGGTTTCTGGGTTTGGGAGCTTAAACTGCTTTAGGTAGGGACTCTAGATATATTGAACCTGGCCCCTGTTGCTGCCATTAACCCAGCAGAATGGTTACACATGTCAAAACATTTTTTCCAATTGTTATAAAAAATGTGTAAGAAACTGTTAATGCAACAGCTGGAATTTTAATAGCATGCAAATAGGAAACTCAGCCTGATGAAGTGGCTGGTGCCATGAACAAGGGACAGGAAAATATGAGAGATTTATCCACTTGTGATTATTTTGCCCACCTTCAGGTAAGTCTCTCACATCTTCCCAGAAAAATTATCTTGTAAGCAGCAATACCCAGCAGTGAGCGGGAGGGGGGAGGAGCCAGAGAAATTTGCTACCTCCAACAGAAGCCATAGGAACAACCTAAGAAGCAGGAGAGCAAGCCACCACACACCCTGCCTCAAGATCTCTACTATATGGACAAAGCACTCATAGTCTCAACATAGCCATTCTTCCTTGCTTGGGATGGAAGAGGAAATTCCCTCATCTGAGATGGAGTGGGGGAAGTAGAACAGTGCTGATGAGAATCACTAAGCCTGTTTAGTCTCCTTTCCTAGAAGGGAAGAGAAGTAAGTTGGCAAGGCAGGGAAGGCAAGCTAAGGAAAGCTAACAGTCATGTGGCTCTGCCAGGGATGGAAGAAAACAGGACATCAAGAGCTCAGTCCTTAGTGAACTAGCTTCAATGCATGCTAGCCAGTATGCTGATCTCCTCAGCAGCACTCTGCTTGCTCCCTCTCACAGCTAACTTAGGTTCTCCCTCAGAAGCCAGGTTTTTTTCTCCCTGTCTCCCACATCATCTGTCTTTGGGAGACATGGGTGCTTCTGCTGTAGATTGTTTTAGGTGGCAGTTACTGCTGCTTCAAGCAGCAGCATGTGTTCTGCTTCCATCTTCCCACTTTCTGAGCATTTGCAAGTAAGGGCAAGACTCTTCTCCCTAGAAATAGGAAGAAAAGGAGAAAGTTACACAAGACACCCAGAGCAATTTTAAAAAAGGTCTTTCACTTATCCTAATTTTTTTTAAGGGAAGGCGTAAAACACTATTTTTCACAGCAGCCAGACCCATGCCCTCTTGCATGTGGCAACTGACCTAGGGCCTTTCATTACACTACACATAATGTAACATATTATTCATCAAATGATAAAACATAATGTGTGGAAAGTGACACTTTTCCCAGGCACCATCAAAGATTACTGCATACTCCTGTTGCTCCAGTAAGGTTATCAGTAAACTGAATTTGTGCTGTTGCTCTGTGAAAATGTCATATTGTCATGTAACCTCTTGAGATGCACATGTTTGCATACAAATCTCATTATTTCAAGTGTTTGGTTTTTTAATTGCTAACTCCGGAAAGCTGAGGTTCTCACATGATTTTACTTTGCCTTCATAAAAATGGCTGATATCTCCCATTGTTTTCAATGAGACCAAAGCCACAGGCTGCTCTTAGGGTTGCCAGCCCTCCAGAATTGTCCTGGAGTCTCAAAGAATGAGAATACGTCCAACCAAAACTGGCAGCCCTAGCTGCTGTCTGATCAGGTGGCTCATTTCCCTACAGTATTTCTAGATGGAAGTGAGACTGTCTCTAGTAGCGATGGCCACATGTGTAACTTCACACGTGCTCTGGGCATGAGACTTTGAGGAGACATGAAAATGCTCGAGGCGTGGGGGGTGAGTTACAGGGAGAGAATGCATGGAGCAGGGAGACTTGGGGACAAGGAAGATGACCATGGGGAGAATGTAACATAGAGTGGCCGGCAGGATAATGTAGAGGAGCAAGAAACTGTGGTAGAGCAGAAAGGGAGGTTGGAGCAACTATTGAACAGGACTGGAATGAAGACTGGAATGAAGGCCGAGGAGTGAGATGCAGGGCAGGGAGGTTTGAGGAAGACAGCATTAGAAGATATGGAACAACAGGGACAAAATAACACCCAGAAGATTAGGAAGAGGGTAAGAGGAATCCCCCTTTGAGGAGCCAGGTTAAGGAGATTTGTATTTTTGTGTTTTAGTTTCCAACTTGAAATGACCACACACAAACTGGAGAATATGGGAGAAAAGGGGAATATCTTCCTAAAGGCTAAATTAGACCCATGTTTGTTTGTTTGTTTTTATTTAAAACTCAGAATTTTTGAGCCAGTCTCATAGCTTCTGAACTTCCTAAAAGTTGCTGTGAGCTTACTGGCCATCAATAAAGTCATGGTGAGAGCTCATAAACTTGAATGATGTTAAATATGGCTCCAGCGTATTGTATAGACTTCACTTGTTGTTGAGTTGCACTGAATTTTGAGAAGATAACCAGCATGCTGAGAATAAATTAATTTCTTCTCCTCTTAAAATAAAATTATATTTAATTGACGCAGGGGAGATAGCAGTGAAGCCAACAAGAGTTTGAAATATGTGAAGAATGCAGTATCGGGATATTCACTTGTAAAATGAATATCTGGAGGGCAATAATACAGAAGAGAAAGAATATCAGGTTAGATACTAGTATTACGAAAGGGATTATGGGGTGCTAAAGCAAGAAAAAAAATAATTTAGATTAGATATTAATATCCCTTTTCAGAAAAGAACTTCAGTGGTGACTTAAAGTTAAGCTTGTGCTCAAGTTTCTTTCCCAAATAAAGGAGCTTTCCTGAATCAGGATCTAAGATAGTCTGTGAAAGAGCTTCCCAAATGAAGTAATTAAGGTACAACTCTTGGCACTCAAGGCAAGAGGAAGCAGTAGTATAGAATCCATATTTGATTCAGGGCAGTTGCAATAGACTATTTAGATCTCTTCCAACCCTAAATAACCTATGACTCTTACAGTGTTTTAAATTATTTTTTATTTAAATTAGGGCTCTCCTAACTGCTAAAACATGCAAATGTGTCATGATTATAAATGTCCATGGTTAAATACAAAGCTCTGCCTCATACTCCAGTTATTTTCCTTTGTATATCCCAGCAGCTGGCTTGAATCTGCAAATACGCAGATCCTTCAATTTTTTTGAAATAAGACAAGCAAATTGCATCATCTTTCAAACTTACAGTGAAGCCACAAATATTTTTAAAATATGTTGATACACCAGCTGTTTTTGTGATTATGAATAGGTTCTTAATATATAACTAACATTTAATAACTAATGTTATTAACCTGATCATGTCAAACTTTATTCTTCTCTAAAACAAGCAGCACACTCATAGGCTGACTCTGGTAACTGAAATCTTTTAAATATATAACTTTTTAAATATCCATGCAAACAAACAAATCCTAAGGATTGTAATTATTCATGACTCTGCTTGAGCCTCTGACTTAAGACCATATCTTGCCTCATAACTAATGATTTGAAGCATAAACATTCCTTTTATAATGCACATTTTGAAAACCTTAATTCATCTATCTGTAGGAAAAACCTTCAAAATGTAGTCTGTACATCCTCTTTCAACTGTTCAACCAAGAAGTCAAAATGCAGACCACTAAAAAACACACACACAACACAACAACAACTTTTCCTTCAGAGAAAAGTCAAAATCATTTCCCCAATTTATGCAAATATAAGTACTTGATTGCAAGTAGTGAACACATTTAGAAATAAAATTAAACTAATTCTATCTGACCATAAAATCATTTATCAATTACAAATGTTTATCTTTCTTGTAAAGGTATTGCCATACATGAATTACTTTTGAAATACATATAAAAATGCTTTTCTTAGCTGGAGAAATGTTGTAAGCAAGTCCTATAATTAAACTAGTTAGGTATGTAAACATTTACATCTGCTATATGTTGTAAAAGTGCGCATCAGATTCATGAAACGAGAATAGGTAACGTTTAGGGCCAGCTCCTCAGTTGGTGTAATTAGTGTCATTCTACTGAAGTCAAAAGAACTGTGCCAGTTTACACCAGCTGTGTAGCTGGCCCTTACAAAGCAGTCCAAACAACCAGTCAATCATTTCTATAAGCACTTTGCTGAATCATTAAAAAATTGCAGTAATACAAAAAGTATCCAAGCTCTAGCTGCAGATATTTAAACAGTAGGTAAAAATGTACAAAGACTAAAAAGTTAGCATTCCTTGCCACATTAGGAGCAAACAAAAACAATATGCTATTTTTAATGGCAGATCAAGTAGTTATAATCTAAAATAGCAAGAAAAATAATGTATGAAAAGTAGTTACTGTATATCTACATTGATTTTTTATTTTTTAATACATTATGGGCTCAGTCCTACAGTCCTTTCAGTAAAAACTTCCATTGGAGTAAATGTGAATTTTGCCTGAGTGAGGACTGCAGTGGCCCCCTACATGTGGTTTCCATTGTCCTGTATTTAACCTTTTAGGATTTTTTTAGGATACTTTATTTACATTTTCTTAAAATGGAAAATGTTTATCTTCTTACTGAAGTTTACCACATGTCAAAACACTTCAAAATCTAAATATTTCATAAAGAAAATCTGAGTAATAATAATGCATATAACTTTAGCTAAAGGAAAATTAAGTATGGCATCAGAAAATTGTTCTGGGTATCCACCGTTATTTTATAATGAGCCACAGATAGTGTCTTAATTTTCAGCATACCACAGTATCAGATAAGCACTGCCAGATTTCCATTGTTTAGATTGTTACTTCAGTGACAAGCTGAGGTTTTGTAAGAATATTAATATTTATTAAGCAGGGACAGCCTGCACAGTGCCATGCAGAACATAAATACTAAGAAACACACTGCCCAGATGAGCTTACAGTTTAAGGGGCAAATCTCACCTCTTTATTGACAACCATGATTGTGCCTCCTAGAAATAGATTCAGTGTAGTTCCCTTGCACAGAGATTAGGAGCAGGATTTGGAGGATTACCCATAGGAGATACGCATGCCCTGTACGATACAGAGGCCCAGTGAGGCAGGTGGGTGAAATTTGCTGCTACAATATTCATTCTCAAAGGGACTGGGAAATATTATGATTATGGCATACTACATCAGTCACTGGACTGAATTGGACTCCATAAAATGAAGATCATTTTCTGCCAGTAACTGAAATTCAGTAGCTTTCTGATTACATAGACACATATTGTGTTTTAAACCATTCCTTCTGTAGTGACCTGCTCAGCTACTGAGGTGACTCTGCCACTTGGATCTTATTTCTGGTGTCCTCTTTATCAGTGATTGGGTGGACATGTTTTTCTTCAGTCAGCATAGGAACACTGTCAGTGGCACAGACTAGTAGGCTGGAGTTGCTGACACACAGGACAGGCTGCAGTGGCTGCATAACATTAGAAGGGAGAAGAGTCTTCAGTGCCTCTGATGCTGCACACCACTGGACCATGAAGAAGAAAGCTTTCCTCACTGTAGACAAGAGAGTGACAGTCAACCTGTGTCCTGTGGAAACTGGCTACCCTGGATAGTTTCCAGTCAACTAGGCACTACTGTGGGAGCTGTTATGCAGATGTGCAAGGCAGTATTTAGCATGTTGCAGGAGCAAGTGTTCGAGGTAGTCCATGTACCAGAGATCTTTGGGGGATTAAAACATGTGGGTTTCTCAAACGGCAGGAATCATTGATAGAACCCATGTGACCATGCTGTGCCCCACACTCAGTAAGTCCAGGACTACATTAACACCATGGCATATTACCCAGTGGATTGTGATGAAAGATTCATGAATGTGCACATACAGATAGCCAGGCAAAGAGCATGATGTTAGAATTTTCAAAAACTGGACTTTTCAAATGTAGATATAGAGGAACTCTGTTCCCACCAATCGACATTGATACTGATGATGTTTCTGTCTCCACTTTGATTTCTGGGTAACTTCTATATCCACTTTTGCCATAGCCCATAAAACCTTTCCTTGACTGCGTAAACCCAGAAAGCTGCAGATTCTGTTATACATTCAGAAGGTGCAGTAGGATGATAGTGAAGTGTGCATTCAGCAGCCTGAAGCAAAATGGAAGCAAAATGTCTGTTGATTTGCAATGGCTGTTTTGTGCCCAATGTAGCAATTGTTATACCTTCCCGCTGCATTTATCAGAACATGTGACATCAAAGGTGAAGTTTTAAAAGAACAGTGGAGTGCCAAGGCAGCTGTATTGGCATCAACCTATGAATGCCCAGAATGGCAAATGTTTGCACCTGTACTTGGTAACAGAGCCTGTAATACCATGCAGTGCACGTTATAAATTATTTGTTGACACACCTTCAAATTGATGGTATGGAGCAGTGATGTGAATGTTCGTAATGTGCCACCCTACACTGTTATGCTGTTGGATTTTCTTAATGTATCAAAAATAATCTGTGTTAGCCTCCTCTTCCTTTATCTGGTGAGGATGCTTATGGAGGAGTGGATTATTCTGTTACTGTGTTTCACAGGTGGAGGATTTAGGGATGCATAAGCTTTTGTGCTGGCCCTCTGTTTGGGTGAATTTCACCCCCATGGTAAGGAAGAGAATCGACATCAGACAGGTATGTAAGGAACAGTATCACTGATGTGCAAAGACCATATAGTCTTTGTTATCAAAAATAAACTTTATTACACACTAACAATCTTCCAGGTCAGCTGCAATATTTAAAAAAGTAACATGTACAAAAGCAGGGCAATATATAAATACATTCTTACAAGTGCATAAAGTCAATCTGATCTGGATACAGTACACATTTTCTTTCCATGAGCTTTCAAAGGAGAGTGATGTGCCCAGGAAAAAGTTGTGAAACAGTGGGAAAGTAAAAGGCAGCCAATGTACTATCCTAACTGAGGCCATAGTATGAGGTAGATTATGCGGGACCATTTGTTGGATCAAAGCAGCACTCAATTTTACTTTTGTATTTTTAGTCCCTGTTCTCTGAAAGAAAAGGCTAAAACACTCATAAGAGACTGAATGTAAAGCACTGTTGCAAGCAATGGGAAACTATGACCTCCCAAACACAGAAAAAGCCATATTCACACTGAGCACATGTACATGTAAAGAATGGATGAAGTTATGCCCATAAAAATAGTGCAGGAATGGATGAAAACCCTACAACCTCAAGTTGTGGCCATCTCTGAGTTATGAGTCTTTGCTTCCTGAAGGTTTTAAAACCCTGTCAGAATATTCATTGGTTACAATCAGTTAGGATAAGGTAGAGCCCATGTTTTAGTGCCTTTCAATGAGATCTACAAATAAAAAACATCAAGCTTAATCCTTTTGCTTTTCTTTTATATTTTTTTTCTTTTTAATGAAGAAGGCCTTAAAGATTTTTCCTCCAAACAATTATAAAGTGAGGTGGTTGGTGGTGGGAGGTTCTGCTTGTGTTTCTAATTAGAAATTTAGCTTTGGTCTACCCAGGGAGACTCAGTAATGACTAGAGAATTAGTGAAATCACGATATCACAAAAGTCAAGAGACTAAAAGCCAAGCAACAGAGGGCAGCAAAGATTTTTAGTAGGACAGCTTAAAATTCTTTGATTTTTCTTTGTTCATACCTATTTAATGTCATTGCATAAGGAACATTTGGAGAGAGGACTTCACTTTAATTTAAGGTCTGAGCAGTCACAAGAAGCTCAGCAGATCCTCCAGCAAAACCATGGAAGACCAATCCATCGTCGATACCAAGGCCAGAAGAGACTACTTTGATCATATAGTCTGATCTCCTGTATAACTCAAGCCATAGAACCTCCCCGAAATAATTCCTGATATAACTAGAGCATATCTTTACCCACACCCCCCAAATCCAGTTTTGATTTTTAAATTGTCAGTGATGGAGAATCCACCACAACTATTGGTAAATTGTTCCAATGATTAATCTACCCTCACTGTTAAAAATTTACACTTCGTTTCCAGTCTGCATTTGTCTGGCTTCAGCTTCCAACCCTGAACCTTGTTATGTCTTTGTCTGCTAGATTGAAGGTCCCATTATCAAATATTTGGTCCCCACATAGTTACTTAAAGACTGTGATCAAGTCACCCCTTTAATCTTCACTTTGTTAAAATAAATAGATTTTGCTCCTTGAGTCTATCATTATAAGGCATATTTTCTAATCCATTAATCATTCTTATGGCTCTTCTCGGAGGCCTCTTCAATTTATCAACATCTTTCTTGAATTGTAAACAACAGAACTTGACGCAGTATTCCAGCAGTGGTCGCACCAGTGCCAAATACAGAGGTAAAATAACCTCTCTGCTCCTACTGGAGATTGCTCTGTTTATGCATCCAAGGATCGCATTAGCCTTTTTGGCCACAATATTGCACTGGAAGCTCAGGTCCAGCAGATTATCTACCAGCACCGCCGTATCTTTTTCAGGGTCGTTGCTTCCTAGGAGAAATCTTGACAGGTGAAAACAAGGAGAAATTTTGTTCAGATCCTTTCAGAACTTCTTTGTACATCATAAAGATGAAAAAAGGCACACCTCCTTTTTTTTGGTTAATAAATATGCAGGTCACCTGTAAGATGTCCACTTTGCACATGCTGTCATTTAACAGCAGCGGTGGACAGAACCAGAAATTGAGCACCGAAAGTGGAATGAAATGTGAGTTGCTATAGTTGGACAGATACCTCTAAATCTTGTTGCAGTTAGTGTTATGTGTACTGTTAGACAAAATATTCTTTGCCCATTGAATATCCTGTTGCAATTCACTCATATTACTACTGTATTTTTAAGAAAAGCTTATTATTTCAAAGAAACATCAGTGGATGCCAACTATACTACAGTTACTGCTCTTTGGACAGGAATATTTAAATGCTCTTAAATGGTTAATAGTCTTGCCAGGAATAAAGTGCAGTTTACAAACAGTGTTAGAGAAATACAATTTTTACATAAAATATTTTCCATAATTTTCATGCCATTTTTAAAATAAAACTTTGTGCTGTGCAAAACAGTATTTGTTTTTCTGCACTTTTTTATGATATTTTATTGAGAACAAAATCTATTAAATGGGAGCAGAGGTAGCAGTGGCGGTTCCTGGAATTATTCAGTAATGTATCGGCCATGTCTTTTTTCTTTTCTTTTCTATTCAACATGTTGTTACTAGAAGCTGCTACTTCACTGAATAAGAATCTGCATAAAATCATGCTGTGAACATGTGATCAGCTCTTTTGGGAGCAGAAATAGGTGTTTACTCCTTCCGACATGATTTATTTGATCATCTTCTCTAAGTACCATCCTCATGCCAGTACATCTCCATGTAAATCCTATGCTAAAATTACCTCTACAAAAAACATATACAGTACATATACTGGCTGGCTCATAAAATATCCATAATAAAATTTCATGAGACTTCTGCATTTATATAAGTTAAGACAGCACAAGAAATAAAATAGAAACCAGAAATGTTCTGGCCAACTTTGGGGGCCTAAAGAAGTATTATGTATTCCAGTCCAAGCAATCCAGGAATTTGAGTATTCCTGTCCAAAATTATCCCATGTTAAGAATATTTTCTCTTTTGGACTGTGCTTAGAAATAAAAAAATGAACATTCTCTTATATCATCCAATCACCTCCCTTCATTATGGTAAAAGCATATTTTTCATGTTATTATTATGATCATCCTGAAGATAGGCAAGCTAATACCAGAACATAGTGTAAAGATTTAAAATTCAGACTGTATATATCAATCGTGGTTTGATTTATGTATAGCAATTGCCTACAAGAGATTTTAAGAGTATAAACACACAATATTTAGCTGGTCACATTTAAAACAGATCATGTGAAATGTGACAAGTTTATTTTAAATATGTTTTGAATATTCAAGATGTAAATTTATGGAATCAGAATGACTGGTTTGTAATATTAGCTACTTCTGCACATACTAATTAACCACTTTATTCACTGATCAATTGACACCATAGCTGGCACTATTGATTTTAGAATTAGCTGTATCTTATTTTCATTTGGATAAAGACCCTTTACCTAACATAAAATCTATCATTTTCTGTCAGCTATTATCATATATTTTTCAAATGCTGAGCCTACTTTTATGTTTTGTATTGTGTTTGATAGACATGCTTTTTCTTAATTTTAAAATTAAGGATGTATCTATTTAGATAACTTTTTGCACAAGGTTACTATGGAAATTCTCATGTAACACTCTGACAACCCAAATAGTTTAAAATGTTTTAATGCTCTGCAAAAGGGGACGACCCTTTAATTCTCACAAACTCATTAACGGGATGGAGGTTGACTTTTCTGTGGCGCAGTTTAGCCTTGTCAAGTGCTTGAGGTTATGTAAAATAAACAAGGTTGAGATCTTATTGCAACTGTTTGCAATTTATGATGTAAATTGATTGGGGAAGCAATCTCATTCCACAGAAGCCAAAAAAGCATTTGGGAGAGTTCCGAGGTCTGAGTATTGCATTATTTGAAAGTAAGTATTTCCATCTGATGGACTAAAGCTAGAGATGTGTACGAGTCCAGATAAGATATGCACCGTCCTTTCAGTCTGAAGCAGTGGCGTTGAAAGTTTCGCTGCAAAGCTGCATGCGAGAGAGCTGGAAAACGTGGGAGAAATTGTTGCTGAAACTGAGCTGCTTTGGGGGGATAGTTCGGAGTTGGAAGAGCGGGGGAGTTGACGCCAGCAAACTCCGTGAATATTTGCTACACTTCTTACCCCTGTTCAACGAGAAGCACTTTGGGATCCTTTTCAAGCGAGCTCCGTGTCTGTGAACCCCCCGGGGCTGGGCTGGGCCCTCTCTGGCGCAATTGGCTGCTCCCCTTTGCTAACGCTGCCCTTTCCCTCCGCCCTGGGCTCCGTGTAGGGGCCCAGGCGAGGGGAGAGTAAAGCACACACCACTAGGGGGCTGTCTCGCCAGTGCCTGGCGCTCCGCCCCAGCGCCAGGGCTCTGCCTCCCGAGGGATGCCCGGTGCTGCCTTTCCCCAGCCCCACAGTGCGGGACCCGCGCAGACAATGTGAGCCACGCGCAAGCACACCCTTGCTCCGAAGCCAGCCCCACCTCTTCTCTCCACCCTGGGAGAGGAGCAGGCGCCTCCCAGCGCAGGGTCTCCTCTTGCTGCTGCTTCCTGGGGCTCTGCTCCCGGGCCAGCCTCATTCCGCTCTTTGGGACGAGGGAGGGGCAGGTAACTGGCCTGAACTGCGCCCTACCACTCAGTCTAACTTCCCAGCCACGCTCCCCTCAGCCACCCCGCCCGGCTCGTCCCCCGAGGTGTGCGGCTAGGGTGACCAGATCTCCCGATTTTATAGGGACAGCCCCGTTTTTTGGGACTTTTTCTTATATAGGCTCCCAAAAGCCCCCACCCCCACCCCTTGTCCTGATTTTTCACATTTGCTGTCTGGTCACCCGTTGTTTGGGGAGCCGACTAATTCCATGAGGCAACGCACCCAGAGTAGTGCAGGGCAGACCGGTCACCCCCTGGGCCTACGTGCTGTTTGCAGGGACCAACTTGGGGAAATAAGGACCGGCAGAGGCCTTGACGTGTGCCCTAGAACCAGGAAGTTGCTAAGCGGAGCCACCACGTGTAGGAGGGAGGTGGCCAGGGCGGGGCAGGAGAGAGAGAGTGGGGAGCAAGGGTGGGGCTGGCTCAGAGAAGGGGGAGGAGGGTGGGCTAGAAGAAGAGGTGAGGGTGGGGCAGGGGGAGGTAGAATCCACAGCCGCCCTCTTCTGCACTACATTGCAATATACGAGGCGCAAGTATGGAGAGTGGGCAGTTTCTAAGCCACCTAATCGCCTGGATCACACACTTAAATAGGGGTTTCCATCAGCGGCCAACTCAAATCGCTTTATCAACCTGTCCTGCACCGCGAAACACACCCAGGTGACCACTAGATCATCCGTTTCCAAGGCTCTGACTTAACCATGTTCTCCCCCAGAGCTGCTCCATGTAACCCGTCGGACTGGCGCATCATTTGTCTAAAGGCTGGGCGGGTTCTTTGTAACCCTGAGCGCAACAGTTCTCAGGTGAACCCAGCGAGCGCCCTCATCTTTCGCGGGGGAAGGCAGAAGCTGCACGGTCGGGTTTTGTAACGTCCACTGTAGTCTGTGGGAGGCATTTGTATTACAAGTTAGGATATCAGACCAAACCGACTACTGTGAGCAATGCAGTCTTGGTGTAGCGCTGTAGGTCCTAGGATATTGGATGATAAGTGAGGTAATAGCTTTTATTGGGCCAACTTCTGTTGAGAAGAGAAACAGTCTTTCCAGAAGAGTTCTTGGTAAGCTGGAAAGCTTGTCTTCTCTCACCAACAGAACTTGGTCCCATCAAATATGTCACCTCACCCACCTTGTATTTCTACCTGTGAGTAGAACAGGAAGCTAACATTAAATATTTATTGCCGGCTATTACAGTATTTTATGATAGAAACAAAAACTACTTAGCCAAGGACCAAGAAACATAAATTGAGCATTTTACTGGACCGGGACGTAGGACGAGCAAATTATTTCCCCGTGGGCTTTCATCAGGACGCTATCCCCAGACTTTGCATACGGCTCCGGCCCGGGGAAAACAGACAATCCCATCGGGATTTCCTCCAACTCCTTTAGGATTAACTACACACCCGCCTTAACACCCAGATGAGAAAAGCTAATGTAGGGCAGAAATGAGAGCTCCGCTTTCTGCTGTGATTTACACTTGTACTATGGAAACTATTTGGGGGCTGGTTTGTTTAATGATGGGAAACCACTGGAAGCACCAGAGGTTTTTTTTGATAATTTGGATTAAATTGGTGGGTTGTGGGTGGGAATTTCTTGTCTGCACAACATTATTCAGATTACTTTTCCAAACCACTCCAGGGGCAGCCGAAGGACATTTTAACACGTTAATGTAACTATTATCCTGCTAACCTTATTTAAATAAACTGATACTGCAAAGGCTTTTGTGTATTACACACAAAAGCTACAATAAAAAAAAAACCTAAAGCAATCTTGCCACAGAAACTCTGAAACTCTTTGGATGTAAAATGTTCCTTTTAGGCAGATTTTAGAAAATATCATACCACATCCTCTTTTCATCTATGAGGCAACATTAGGGATACCGACTACAAAAACAAGGGAGAAAACATTGTCCAAAAATGCTAATTCTCGGGGTTTCTTCAATGAAAAATATTTTGACTCATTACACTTTCCCCAATTTTATTACCTAGAGGAACTTCACAGAGGTTTTAAAGACCCAAGTGCTATATTATTTCCATCTGCCTATTTTTAAGCCAGAGTCAAATGAAGTATTATTCTTATAAAACTGAGATTCTGATAAACTAATTTCAAAGTGGCCTTTAAAGATACATAGGGACGAACGATCCTTCATCATTGTGCTGTGCATTATAGATTTGTTGCATTTTCTAAGAAGCAGAAAGAAACATGCACGCTCTATAAAGGTATAAACACAAAAATGGAAGAATGTCACTGATTATTTAATATTAACAGTACCAGAAGTGACGTAAACCCGTCAGCTAAAACGTCTTTTCATTCAATAGATTGCAAAGTGTCTTAAATTCATAACTTGGCACTTATTGAAAATTGTGACGTCAAAAAGCATTAACAAAGGTGAAGCAAACCTGAGTGAAACAAAATATATTGTACTGACAACAAATGTAATGAAATAACAGCATCTTTTTCGGTTTTTTTAAATAACTTAAAATACACTAGAAAAAATACGGTGAATATAAATAATTTTGTTTTCATGGAGAACAAATAGTTACAAAGCCCATTCATACCAAAGTTCACTTAGAAGAGCTTTCCCTCTTTCTTGGCAGAAAAGTACTAAAGTCATGAGGGTCTGATGGCAAGCTGGGATACAAATCACCAAGATACCCCAGATTAAATATCTCTATGTCATTCAATTTTTTTAAAAAATCACAAGATTACGTGAATAGATACACCTTTATGAGATAAAATGTAAATGTTTGACAGTCAACTATCAATTCACAAGTTATAGCCAAAATAAACTTTGTTCGTGTGTATCAACATATTTTACATGTACCTAGTACCTATTATTGGAATTTAACATTGTGTGGTTGGGGAATTAAATACAGTTTTTGTCCTGAGGACATCAGAGAGCCTGCAAAAGAGAAATACTCCTCTGTTCTCATGCTTTCTGATCCCCCCTATTTCAGGAGTGGGACAGCAAACAGCCAACAAAGATATGAATGAAAAAGGTAGTGGTTGATCTCTCTCTCTCTCTCTCTCTCTCCTCCAAGGTTAAAAATATCAGCCACATTTGTTTGTCTGTTTTGTTTTTCTACTAAAGATGAGGGTGAAGTGCAAGTGAATCAAAGGGACGCCATCAATGAAATACAAATACATGCAACCCGGAATTCTGCTGGAAGAAATATCCCGGACAGTTTCCCGTTAGAAATTCTCAGAGAAATCATTGTGTCTTTTTCTTCTTCTTTTCTTCTTCTCACTATTTCCAGACGTGGTTGTTAAACTCAAGTATCTGATGCAACGTGAAAGGAGGCCCGCCTCTCTTATCAAATTTCTTGTATTAAAGTGAACTTCGCAGAAAAAGGTCAGTTTCAAAACCTGTGAACTTCCCAGCTGCGTGTCTATTTCATCTAATTCTTTAAATAAGTATATATCTTCCTTCAGTTTCTCGTCTCTCTCTCTCTTTTCCCCATTAAAAAAACTTTAAAGTTGTTTCTTTTTGTCTCCCCTCTCACATCTCGATTTCCTTTAATAACATTTATTTCTCTTCATATTTCGTAACCTATGAAATACCTCACAGTGGTTTTGTTCCTTTCCTTTATTTATTTTTGTTCTTTACATTGATTTTAGAAATCTGGTCTCTCTCTTTCACACACATACACACACTCTCTCTCGGTGTGTGTGTGTGTGTTTTGTTTTGATGCCTCTGTTCTTTCCAGCCTGGTTCTGTGTGTGTGTTGCATTAAGTCATAAATAGGACTCGACCCACGGAAGTCATTAGCCTTTCGCTTGTGTTTGCCGTGATCTGTTGTGTTGTGATCCTCTGGACTGTGTGATTGCAGTGTCCTCAAGAGGTGGTCGTGGAGGGGGGGGGAGAGGAGTGGAGGAGGAGTCACAGCCCTAAAGCAGCCGCGTGCTTTTTGGCTTTCAGTCTGAGGTCAGCGATGCTGGAGTTCTTGCTGGTGGTCTTGGCCGCAGCCGCCGCTGCCACCACCGAAGCTGCTGAGGCGGATTCCGCGGCCAGTGTGGCCAATGGCAGGCCGAAGGGCGGCGCAGGGAACATCATGTAGGGGGCGTGGGCGGCCAGGTGTGGGTGGAGGTGGTGATGTGCGTGTGCCACGGCGCTGTCCAACTGCAGCTGTGCCTGAACCTGAAAGGACAAGGGCGTCACGTTGCAATGACTATCCTAAAGGTGTAACAAGAATAAAAACAAAGTATTAACACACCTAAGCGGGGCTGGGAGTGTAGTCTGCCTGCCTGTGTCTGTGTGACAGTCTGCCTCTGTCTGTGACAGTCTGCCTACCTGTGTCAGTCTTCCTGTGTCTGTGTGACAGTCTGCCTGTGTGTGACAGTCTGCCTGTGTGTGACAGTCTGCCTGTGTCTGTGTTACAGTCTGCCTATGTGTGACAATCTGCGTACCTGTGTCAGTCTGCCTGTGTTTCTGTGACAGTCTGCCTACCTGTGTCAGTCTGCCTGTGTCTGTGTGACAGTCTACCTGTGTGTGACAGTCTGCCTACCTGTGTCAGTCTGCCTGTGTCTGTGTGACAGTCTGCCTATGTGTGACAATCTGCGTACCTGTGTCAGTCTGCCTGTGTTTCTGTGACAGTCTGCCTATCTGTGTCAGTCTGCCTGTGTGACAGTCTGCCTGCCTGTGTCTGTGTGACAGCCTGCCTGCTCGTGGCAGTCAGCCTGTGTTACAGTCAGTTTGCCTGTGTCTGTGTGACAATCTGCCTGCCTGTGTGACTGTCTGCCTACCTGTTTGACAGTCGGCCTACGTTACAGTCAGTCTGCCTGTGTCTGCATGACAGCCTGAGTGGCAGTCTGTCTGTGTGACAGTGAGCCTGCCTGTGTGGCAGTCTGTGAGTGTGTGGCAGTCAGTCTGCCTGTGTGTGTCTGTTTGACACTGAGCTTGCCTGTGTGACAGTCTGTCTGTGAGAGTGCCTTGCAGTGAGTGCCTGTGTGTGAAAGGGAAGAAAACTGTGTTCTTGCCGTAGAGTTTTTTTAGTTTTTTAAAAATATAGTAAAAACATGTCAAAGTTACTGCTGTCTCGCCCAGCCTTTAATACAGGCTGATAACAGCAATCTGGAAGAAGTCAGGAGGGCAGGCAGCCCATTGTACATGGATGCAAACATTCATTATGAATTATAATCCCCCTAATGATTATTATTTTACTATCATTAGCCCAGGGCTGGCTTGAGATGAGGGGGTGGTTTTCCCTTGTTGGAGTGGAGGAGGGGGTGTGCGTGTTTGGATGGCAGTGGCGGTGTCCGGTGGGATTTGGCTCCGCAGTTATGTAGTTAGCTATTGTTGTTGGTTTTCTTTATATAAAAAGGGAACTCCGAACCAGTTTTACTCTCTATGCGGAGTAAACCCGGTGTGTTAGAACAGCTCCCCTTTAGAAACACTTTCATTCATCAGCTTTGCATCAGAATCGGAAAACTTGGACTGAAAGGACGTTCCCATGTAACCCTCTGAGTGCAATCTTTTCGTGCATTTTTAAAGAGCCAGATACTGCCCTCCATCCCCAGCGGAGCTTTCATTGATGACAGAGAGTTGGGCACGCCGATCTGGGGAAGTGTGTGTCTTTTTAAAAAGTGTATTGTTCCCTCTATATAATCACGGTATAAATATTGAATAGATACTGTCAACAGTCATTTCATATCGTGAGAAAAGGCCTTATCCTAAAAAAGGGGGTCACTCATTTGCACTTTATCGTTACAAGTAGGTTTTACTGTACTTGCCTGCTGAAATGGCATCCTTAAAGCGCCTACATTGACATATGGTGCAACTCTGCAAGCTTCAAATTGACTGGCTGCTCCTATAAGAACCCCTGCAATAATCAGCAAAATAAATACATAAATATCGGCTTAGCCTCACTTTGCAATAAATGATTCTTTGAATTCCAGAAACGTAGAGGTGTGCAAACTACAGTCTTTTGCTTCCAACATTTCTTTCTTTCTGCCAATACATTGATACAAGTTTAATGCCATTTATAATCAATAACGTGTTATAATAGTTTTAATATAATATAGGTTGCTTTCATATTAGAACATATATCCTACAAATCTGAAGCCCTAGGTGTTTCTCAGCAGGAACTCTCCCTAACTGGTATTATCGATACTGTATAATTCTTTTCAGCCTAAGCCTCTTTTATGATATCATAAAGCATACCTTTATGAAGTTGATTTTCTTGTTTTCTACATTTAGCTCTTCTGTTTTGAAACCAGACCTGAAGAAACAGAAAAATAACCTAGATACTATAATGGAAAACCAACATTAAAAGAGAACCAAAACAAAAGAGCACAGTTGTGTGCTATAAGAATATTGATACCGTTATTGCAAACTGTTTATTTTGTTTGTATTGGACAGCCCAGATTTACAAGTTTAAGAAACTAAGAGGCATCACGAAAATAATACAAACATAGAAAATAGACATTTGCAGCCCATACTAGTTCTCGATAAATTACTTTCTTAGCCCTGGTTTCATCTTTCCGCATTAGAGTCCCAAATGACCTAAATCACCCCCTGATATCTAATACTAACTTGTGATAATGGGTTTAGATGTTTGCGCTGTAAGACCTGAGAAGAATGTGCTCATTAATAGCCTGTAATATTAATTAGCTTTATCTTCAAGAAAAACTAAACACCAAAGCATTTAATGACTCACTTTTGGGGGGTAATTACTGTCATAAAAGCTTCACTACAAAGAAGTTTAGAATTTCTCTGTTCCTCTGCAGTGGAGTGTAACACAGAAGCGGAATAATTGTCTCATTATTATGATAATCTAATATGCTTCTATAGAAAAGTCTGCATGTTAGGCAAGAAGATACTTTTACTATTGGATATAGAGCTATTGAAACAAATTCAATAATAAAGTTCTACTTCCTTAAAGAGAAGGAGAGAGGGTGTTTTAAACATTTCACTTCATAAGTGAAACCTCTGCATCTCAGAAGCCACATCTACCAAATAATCTTTCCCCAAGGCAAAAAACCAAAATCTTTTCTTGAGGTCTTACTTTGAGTCAACTATAAATATGAATACAAACCCCAGCCTTGATTTTATTTTAGTCAAGCTAAATCTGCCCAACACCCACGCTCACTTCCAGTCTCTCATTTAAAAGGTACATTCCATAATTTACAAATTAGTGGAGAAGCAAAGTAAAATATTATTGCAAAGCGTTTTCCGGAACGATGTAAAGGGAATGGGTTTAATCTATGTAAATCTCTAAAAGTTATTATGCACCCTGCGATTTGACATAATAGTAGTGTGGATTAGGTGCTACAGTGGTATTCTTTGTCGAGCAAACGTCCACCAGACGGAATCAACTCCTTTAAATTTTTCATAGAGAAGTTGGGACTTTTATCGTTTTGGGTTTTCTGAAGATGTGTTCAGCATAAATAGGTGGCTGCCTCCGCGGAAAACAGAAAAGCAGAGAAGAGTAAAAGGGAAGGCTCGTTTGGTGAGGCTGTGATGACAAAGGCTGCTTATTATTACTTTTTTGGTTCAACGTGACCGCTCTGTTTATGTCCTTATCCTATTACAAGATGCAGGGAAACCCCATAAGAATTGTGTGCATAGTTTGGTGCAGATGGTGGCCTACAAGCACAAAGATTGAGGGGGAGTATCTGTTACAGCAGTACTTTCAAACAGCTGCAGATGTTTGGGGCCTAAAACTGCTCCATGTGTTCCAACAAATAATGACCATCGTTTTCTCTTATTTTATTATTAGAAGGGAAATACACTGAAACAGCTACATTTGTTCTCATTCGAGAAGTTACCTTCGGCTCTCCATCTGGGTAAAGCCCCAGAGCGCTTGCCCTCTCTTTATTGCAGTTAGGTGAAACTAACCGGAGAGAGCTCAAGAACTGATTTTCAAAACTCCCAGAGAGAAGCTTGAAAGTAAACGTCCAGGTAACTGGTTTGGCTTCTATATAAAGAAAAGTGATTAAAATTAGCTTGATATTTTTATTATTGATGATATTTTTTAAATAACGCTGGACAAAGCCAGTTCAGCAAAACTTGTTCACTCTTTCTGTGGCTTCGCCTAAGATTTAAGAACCACCGGTAAAAACTGACCGTAAAATCTCCTCACTTAGCAGTTGCTAATTTAGTTTATAGTCAGTACATCTATAAACTTAATTGGTACATCCGCCTGGTAAACCCCGAGACAGGAGCAGACTAGGAAAAACACAGTTCACGTGAACAAAATATCCATGGTAATTCTTACAGTCAGCCAAAAATGAAATGTTGTTTAAAATCCTTGTAAGAGGCACTACGTTTAGGAGAACATAACCCATAATAAAGCACGGAGCAGTGGTTCACGCATTTGCTGGGTGCAATTCGGCACCGGAGTATCTTTTCTGGCCAGGGACAGAATCTAAATGGACATTATAGACTTTGTGAGCTAAAAGCCTTTCATCGGGTACGGCAGGTTCACACGCAGTGCTGGGTTACAACTAAATTACGCACCGAGACCCACATGTTGCAACAATCTTTGCTACCCTACCTGCACTCTGGCCTCGGACAGTCCCAGCCTCTGGCTCAGCTCCTCTCGCATGAAGGCGTCTGGATAGTGCGTCTCGTCGAAAAGCCTCTCCAGCTCGTTCAGCTGCTCCAGAGTGAAATTGGTCCGGCTTCTCCTCTGCTTGATTTTAGTCTGCCCTTCGTCCTCCATCACTTTCGCATCCTCTTTGCGATCCTTCAGCTCTGGGGAGACTGAGCGTGAAACAAAACCGTCAGACCAACCCTTCTCCGGAATTGCCAGCGCGGGGGATTTGGCCACTCCAGTTTTTATTCTTAACTTTAGGAGGAAAATGTGCTTGGCTCGAGGAAAAGGAAGGAGAGGAGAGTCAATGGAAATGCTAAAGATCACGTCTCAAAACAGATTATGGCCAGTTACATTTAAAAATAATATTTGTTTTAATTCGGAATGAGATTTTGGCTCAGCGCTGGGTTTCCTATTAGCATTGCTGGTCCTCTGGCGGAAAAGGCGACAACAAAATACTTTTCACGTAAAGGCCTTATTTCCAAATGTATTTAGGTTAAGGATTGACCTGTGTGGGTGAGCCAAACCAGGCCATTGATTTACATCTACATTTTCGAGCCCCTCAGAATAATTTCAGTAAATCATTGCAGAGTCAAACTGTGACCCTTTTAAACCATCAGAGCTGTCAAGCAATCTCTCTCCCTCTGCAAATGTGCTGGCTTTATTTGCGAATCATTATTTTAATCTAGACCCATCGAGGCGCACGCCGGAGACAAATAGCAGGGCAATGCCATGCCCACCAAAATATAACATTGCCCCACGCAGGAACTGAGGCCGAGTTAAGGTCGACCCTATTAACTTCAGTATCATTTTGTGGGAACCTCTTACCAGCCTGTCGCCGGACAGTGGCAAGAGACACGCCATGTTTGAATTACCCTGGGTACAAATGTAAAGCCTCGTACCATTACCTGTCATTATTTATTGAAAATCAAAACTAAAAAAATGAAGTCAGTTGGTGAATTAGTACCTTAAATATCACAGCAACAGGTTTAAGTGGTAAATCTGGCATCTGGACTGTCGCTGGATTGTTTAATGCCTTTCATGCTCAGAGCACCCCCAGTGTTTAATAAAACATGCATTTGCCTTTTCTGAATTTACATATGCTGAGGGGTCCTGGTGTTTTTATTGGTATTGTTTAATTTTCTGGTGACTAGGCATTTTCAGTTAGCTACGCATATAAATTAAAATATCACTGAGTGACGCTATTTGTATAGGTCATTAATATTTGCCGGGCTTCCTAACAACCAGTTGTGTCTGTAATTGTACTTCTTCCGAATTCCTGCTTCCTGCTGCAGTGCTTTGGGATGGGGTTTTATTTGCGCATCTGAAGTCCAGGATTTGTTTACTGTGATCGCAGCTCTTTATAACCCTATGATCACTATCAGAATTTGTTTATAAAATCATTTCCGGAAGATGTTCTCAATCGAGTTCCGATCTGGAGAGAAATACTTCTTTGAACAAAAGGTCTGAAGTAAACAGTCCCTAGATATTACATCCTCATTTTAAAACCAAACGCAGCCATTCAAATGTTGCTGACATCTATAGTGCTCTTTGAATAAGCAAACGGGATGTCATTTGTGCTTTTTATAACATTATTTTCTCCACTCAGTCTCTCTATCTCTGCATATATACATACACATATAGGCAGACAGATAAATCCAAACAGAAAGTGTAAGAAAAGGGACTCCTGGTATAACACATGCTTGCATTGTAACTATTAGGGTGTTTTTAAACAAATGTTCATTGTATATACATCCCTAGCATTTATATCCAGTTATGCAATTGTCTGTCATTTAAAATAAATGTACGACATTGTATAAAATATTCCTATTTAATGTCACTTGTTTTAATGCAGGTTTTAAAAATAATCTAACAGGAAAATATATCCTTATCAATATCTGGTCAATAATGTATAAACATTAAGTATACTTGATATAGATACAGCATTTCAAACTCTCAACTATACTATGGGGATTTTTCAGCTTTTTAAATATAAATGGATTAATATATGTAATGTAGCTTTGGTTCCTACCACAATAACTTCCCGTTATGTTCTAATCAGGAACAGATCATGTTATAAACAAGTTAATTGCATGCTTAAATATTTTAATATCAACTTCTAGGCATGCCACATATTTTCCTTAATTGGAAAAACGTGGAAATACACCCATTAATGTATATCAGACTCTCCAAATTAATGGTATTATTGTTTAAACCCCTGGAATCGTTAGTCAAGTTTAAATCTGCCACATTGTCGTATGCAAATACAACATATATTAATATGGACTGCAAAATGTAAGTCGTTTTAGCACTGCAGCCTACTAACCTATAAACCTGACCAAGTAACCCGATTGTGTGGTGTGATTTACACACTCATTGTTGGAGAAAACACAACAAAAGTTCATCGAGAAATAAAGCCTGATACAGTCACCGTCAGCCGGGTCTGGAGCAAGCAACCCCCGATGGTTCAAGTGAAGGAGAAAAGAGACAGGAGAAAGCTATTTTCTATCATCGCCAAAGTCTTCCACGCAATGGCTCTTTCCAAAATCGAACCATTGGGTTGTCAGTTCCCACCCGGACAGAGGCTACAGATCTGAGCCCTGGTCAGGGAGGACACACTCCTTCTCCTGTAACTTTCACCCCCGCGGCAGAGCCCGGTGCCCAGGCCAGGCAGGAGAGCGACATTTGAGGTTCTTCGAGCAAACATTGAGGGAAAACAAAACCACCCCCCTCCCTCCCTCCCGTTTCTCCCCCAAACAACCGTCTGGTTATTGAACTCAGTCCCTCAGCCTGGCCCACGTTACCGGGGGGATGGGTGGGAGAGAAGGGGGCCGCGGGGTGCATGGGGTTTGCCTTTACCCTCGCTGAGTTTGGGAGTGCCCGTGTCCCTGGCTCTCTCGGCGGCGCCCATGTCCAGCTCTCTGACTGGAGACCGCGCTCCGCCTCCTCCACCGCCGCCGCCTACTCCTCCTGCTCGGACCGCGGGGCTGCTCACGTCTTCCCGGCTGGGCTCGCTGGAGCCGCCTGACTCCTTGCCTCCTCTGACAGGTCCACTCTCCAGAACCTCCCTGTATGTGATCAGCTCCTTTTTCTCTTTCACTTTCTGATCAAACGACTTGGAGACAAAAGCTGTAAGTTCTTCCATCGCCGATTCTCAGGGCTCCTTCCCCTTGTTTCTTCCTCTTACTGTTCCAAACCCCCCAATAACACATCAATGGAGTGGGAAGGGGAGGGGGGCAGCTGCAATGGGGCTGGAGTTAAATGGGAGCTGATGTTTCCCAACTGGAGCGATCTTGTTAAATGTTAAGATCTTTGACAATTCTTCCTGCTAAGAGTTCAGATCTGATAGTGATGTTGCTATTGAAGTCGCACTATTTATACTTTGCAAAGCCTGCCCCTTGTTCTGAGCAAATTGCCTCCCCTTGGAACTATGAATGAACCCGCTTCTCCTGTATCAGTCCAGCACCGCCAAGGAGAAAGAGCGAGACAGAAAGATCGCTAGTCCTCCAGGTTTCGGATCATTGTGGCCAGGGCTTGCTATCGGCCATTAATCCAGGATTGACAAGAATCCCTAATTAATTTAATTAGGCGTGGATCTTGCGCTAGTGTCCTGAGTTAGTTAAACACAGGGGAGATGGGCAGGATCTGCAGGGGAGTGGCCAAAATGAAAAATGACAAGTCTGCTAGGAGAGAGGACAAGGAATGGGGGAGCGCTTCCTACAAATGTCGTGTATACACAGCACACAGTACTAGTCATGCAGGTAATACTGTCCGAGGGAAGAAACAGCTCTACCAAGAGATTAGTGCTGTTTTGGTCGGTTACAATTAACGAGAGAGAGAGAGAGAGAGAGAGATGTGTGATAATTTGAAAGGTTGTGCCGTTGGTTTGTCAAGATATTTCCCAAGCAGATGTTTACTGACACGCCAAATTTAAAAGTGTGTCTGAGTAGCTGGAACGGGTGATACGCAATGTACGTTCTTCTACCCACGAAGTAATCTTGCCCCATGCTGTTTCTTTGTATCACATTATTATTACATTTGCGTCAACAACCCTCCCCAGAGGAACACACAGTTAGTCACTTTTGTGTTAAGAATCCGATGCTTTTGGTCTAAATTTGTTTGCAGTTCGAATATGTTTTATTTATCCCACAGGACTAAGAAGAGATACATACATACAGTTACATTTACAGGTTTCTGTTTTAGTAATTAAGTCAACACTGAAAATACACATACATTTTGGGAAAACTCTCCCGGATACTGCATGTTTGCTAATATTAGTTCATTTTTGAAGACAGTTTTTCATAATATGTGAAGAAATTCTATATTTAGTATTAAATTTGTAATTGTTATTTGTGAAAAGCAAATGGAAATGTGCAAGTTACAGCGTACTTGATGATTCTATGTAAACATTAACACATTACGTGACAGAAACTTGAAAAGTTCCTCCTAAAATAGTAACAGAAACACACAATATTAAAAAAAATGTAGTTAAGAATGACAAATGCAACCCTGTCATTAACATTTTTATATGGCAAATAGAGGACTCAGATTAGACCGTATTACAGTATTTATTGCTAATACTGCTTTGCTATTGTCGTTTAAATCCTATTTAGATAGTAATTTCATTGACAGGCTATTTAAGATGCAGCTATTTTACACTTTTAGTAGAGTTCTAATAAATTATTCAAAATTGTTTAACTCTTGCTTATGTATTGATTTTTCATTTGACCTCTTGAAAGACGACTTTACATAAAAGAGTGTTCATTTACTATAATAGGTACAGTATTTATAATCTAATTAGCATTTCTCAGATCCAGTTGTGTGTATTAGATACAATAGGCAATACATTACTTTTACTAAGTTTTAGCATTTAGAAGGCAAAACTAATCAAGACATCATTTTGCCTATTGAAATACAGAGTACTTTTAGTTTAGTCTGTTCAGACTGACAGTTTTGATATTGTAAAGTACTGGTCTTCAAAGAAGCAACGGAAACATCAGTATGTTACATCGATTTTTGAGATTGTTTGGGAAGATTGTTATCACTGGCCCAATTAAATGAATTCACAATTATTCTGAACTACAGAAATATGACAAGATGTTACTGTTAAAGTAACAAAGTGAGCCGAAAAGAGAATACGTTTAAAATATTGAACTTTAGATGTTGTTAATCCGTGGGAACACATTTCTTTTTGTTTCACATAGTTTATTCCACTTCCCGCCGTGGCAACACAGATTCTAATTCAGATATATAAAACTGAAGCAAAACTACTGATATTTTAAATACCAAACAGTCTCAAAACTTAAAACTGAAATAAGTGTCAACTATTCAGTCTACAACATACAACTTGTGTTTTTGGAAATAATGTGGACAAATCAAAGTTGTCTGTACATGAATGTATGCCTGAAGGGTTCATTTAAAACGTTACATGTTTGAGCCAGGAATTTTGAGTTGATGCTTAGTATTATACACAAGCTAAGCAGATATTAAACTGCTATGCAAATATTTAAATTATTACAAAAACTATTCGCATAGAAAGCGTTTACCTCCCTTATTCTTCCCAAATATGTGTACTCAGTATGTTCTGTATTCTTTTTGTGGTGGAGAAAACAATAAAAAAAGAAACAACGTATTTTTTACAGTACAGCCAAAGTCTGCAAGTACCCCCCGCCATCTAATCAAGTTTTTTTAAAAAGGTTAAGTAGGGGATCATTTGAAACACATTTCCCTTATAAATTGGAGACTTGGGCATCTTTTTAACAGGACTAATTAACTGAACTGTTTTATTTAACCTCAGCTGTTTGCGAAAAACTGAAGATCGTGTATAGCAGGCAGTTTTAAAAACCCAGCCCCCTCTCCCACTTACCCACCACCCAGAAGCGACCCAAAGCACACAGCGGCTACTTTACTCCACCACTTCAAGTGCTTTGCCTTTATGGCAGAGGGGAAATGGATCTCTCTGCCAGGGAAAAAATATGTCAGTGTAGTATGTATTCCAGGAAATACTGAGCCTCTTTAATTACTTTTGGCTTAAATGAAAAACTATAAATTTTATTTCTCCCCCCACCCTCCTTCCAACAGCCCCCTTCTCCTCCTCCCTCAAACACCACGAGTCAAAATAGTCTCTCAAATGAAAAACTAATTTGCACCCAACCTCAGAAGCCCATCACCAGCTCCAGAGGAAGGAGAAACGCGGCGTTTTAAAGGAATTTGCAAATAAATCATTGCGATTTTAATCATAGTGCACCCATAGAGACAGAGCCCGGTGATTTATTCCAGCATTTTTGGCTAAAGAAGGGACATTAATTTTACCACTTTTAGCTGCATTTAAAAAAGCCCGCACAGGCCCAGTGAACATTAATTAATTAATTTGTTTGTATGATTCTTGTTAGGATGATCATTGCGCTCCTCAGTGGAGAGAAGTGCAGAAGCTTTAATCGATGTCTTCTGCATTCCCTAGCGCTGCTGCCCGCCTGGCTGAATGGATGAGCTCGGGGATGGCTTGGCCCTGCCTGGCTGCGGCACCCGGAAGGCGCTGAGCTCAAACCAGGGAGCCGAGCCGAGCCGGCGGCCCTAGACTCGGCCTTTTCCGCGCTCTCGCTCGCTGGGCCGGAGGCGGGATTCAGGTAACGTGGCTGGGTCGGGGCCGCCTCGTCGCCGCGCTCTGGGTCGGCGGGTGCCGGGGGCTGGTGACTGAGGGGAAGCGCCGGGCTCTGCCCGCTCCGCGGCCTGGTCCCTGCCGCCGGCAGGGGAACGGGGCCGCCCCGCCCCAGCACCCAGGGCTGCCAGGCCACCTGCTCCGCGAGGGGGGAACCTCCCCCAAGGGGAAGCGAGGCCGGCACTAGTCACCCGCCCCCTAGGGAGGCCCCCATTTCCCAGCCCCTCCCCCCAAGGGGAAGCGAGGCCGGCACTAGTCACTTGCCCCCTTTTTGGAGACTCCTGCTAATTTTCAGTGGGCTCTTAAGCAGGGGGGCAGGAACAATCTGTATGGGGGGGGGGGGTGGGGGGTGCTGAGAGCCATTGAACCAAACTAAGCCCTGTTTATAATGGAATCCACTTCAAGCCAGGGGGGCGCGGCACCCCTAGTTCCAGCACCTAGGCTCTGAAGTGGAAGCAGGGCATCCTCCGCCTCTTTTGCCCCCTACTTACATCCCAGTGAGTGGGATACGTTTTTTAGGGAAATAGGGCCTGCTCCAGTTATATCCATCCAGCTGTGAAATGCTACCCCATTTTGTCTAAATTTTGCTGGTAGCATTTATCTTCTTGTCTTTTGATCAGACCACATCAACGCCACCACCCTTGAATCTTTCCATTTGCTCACACGTTAGTTCGTGTTGATCCATTTTGGTCCACATCATCAAGTTGAAAGAGACACATCAATTTGAAGATTACACTTTTGATTGAAATTTTTGTTTCACTTATTACTGTTACAGGCAGTATCTTAAATTAATGTAACTGAAATAAATTAGAATATGTTCTCAATTTTTTGTTTGTACATTTGGCAGCACTTAACATATAGTCAGTTTTGCTGCTTCCTCTGTGTAGTTGGTTAGTTTCCCTTCTTGTTTGTGTGGGTCTTTTAAGGTGTCATCAGGGAAGAGGGAAACACTTGGACCAACGTATTCAAAAGCAGCCTCTGATTTTATTTTTGAATCCCTCAGTTGTTGGATGTACAACTTGAGACGCTTTGACATAGATTTTTCACAGTGCTGAGCTCCCACGGCTCCATTCGAGTTCAAATGTGTAGATACTGTTGTTGAGTGTTTCGTATAGTGGGTGCTCTGCCTCCACAGGAATTTCATTACTATCATTAAACAACCCTAGTTTCTTTGGATATGATCCTGCTCCCATTGACATCAGTGCCATAACTCTCATTTCCTTACTTGAAAGTGGGATAAGACCCTTTAAGTGACTTGAGATACCTGGTAGAGGAAAGACAATTTATAGTTACATTCTGTTTCCTTTTACGATTCTGTTTCCATCTATATTGTGTGCTGTGGCTAATATTGCACATCTTGTGTTTTAGATATTTTAATTTTCTATTCAAGTTAGGTGCTTTTCTGTATGTTACTTACATCTTCCAGCTATGGAAAGATATTTTGGAATACACCAGCTGTCTAGTAAGATGGTAATAACATAAGAACATAAGAGAGGCCGTACTGGGTCAGACCAAAGGGTCCATCCAGCCCAGTATCCTGTCCACTGACAGAGGCCAATGCCAGGTGACCCGGAGTGAGTGGACCCAACAGGTAATGATCAAGTGATCTCTCTCCTGCCATCCATCACCCCCCGCTGACAAACAGAGGCTAAGGACACCATTTCTTACCCATTCTGGCTAATAGCCATTAATGGACTTAACCTCCATGAATTTATCCAGTTCTCTTTTAAACCCTGTTATAGTCCTAGCCTTCCCAGCTCCTCAGGCAAGGAGTTCCACAGGTTGACTGTGTGCTGTGTGAAGAAGAACTTCCTTTTATTTGTTTTAAACCTGCTGCCCACTAATTTCATTGGGTGGCCCCTAGTTCTTTTATTATGAGAACAAGTAAATAACTTTTCCTTATTCACTTCCTCCACACCACTCACAATTTTGTATACCTCTATCATATCCCCCCTTAGTCTCCTCTTTTCCAGGTTGAAAAGTCCTAGCCTCTTTAATCTCTCCTCATATGGGACCCGTTCCAGACCCCTAATCATTTTAGTTGCCCTTCTCTGAACCTTTTCTAATGCCAGTATATCCTTTTTAAGATGAGGAGACCACAATTGTACGCAGTATTCAAGATGTGGGCGCACTATGGATTTGTATAAGGGCAGTAAGATATTCTCCGTCTTATTCTCTCTCTATCCCTTTTTTAATGATTCCTAACATCCCGTTTGCTTTTTTGACTGCCGCTGCACACTGCATGGACGTCTTTAGAGAACTATCCACGATGACTCCAAGATCTTTTTCTTGATTAGTTGTAGCTAAATTAGCCCCCATCATATTGTATGTATAGTTGGGGTTATTTTTTCCAATGTGCATTACTTTACATTTATCCACATTAAATTTCATTTGCCATTTTATTGCCCAGTCATTTAGTTTTGTGAGATCTTTTTGTAGTTCTTCACAGTCTGCTTTGGACATAACTATCTTGAGCAGCTTAGTATCATCTGCAAACTTTGCCACCTCACTGTTTACCCCTTCTTCCAAATCATTTATGAATAAGTTGAATAGGATTGGTCCTAGGACTGACCCTTGGGGAACACCACTAGTTACCCCTCTCCATTGTGAAAATTTACCATTTATTCCTACCCTTTGTTCCCTGTTTTTTAACCAGTTCTCAATCCATGAAAGGATCTTCCCTCTAATCCCATGGCAACTTAATTTACGCAAGAGCCTTTGGTGAGGGACTTTTTGACAAAGGCTTTCTGGAAATCTAAGTACACTATGTCTACTGGATCACCCTTGTCCACATGTTTGTTGACCCTTTCAAAGAACTCTAATAGATTAGTAAGGCATGATTTCCCTTTACAGAAACCATGTTTACTTTTGCCCAACAATTTTATCCTTTACTATTGTTTCAACTAATTTGCCTGGTACGGACGTTAGACTTACCGGTCTGTAATTGCCGGGATCACCTCTAGAGCCCTTTTTAAATATTGGCGTTACATTAGTTATCTTCCAGTCATTGGGTACAGAAGCCGATTTAAAGGACAGGTTACAAACCCTAGTTAATAATTCCGCAATTTCACATTTGAGTTCTTTCAGAACTCTTGGGTGAATGCCATCTGGTCCCGGTGACTTGTTACAGTTAAGTTTATCAATTAGTTCCAAAACTTCCTCTACTGACACTTCAATCTGTGACAATTCCTCAGATTTGTCACCTACAAAACACGGCTCAGGTTGGGGAATCTCCCTAACGTCCTCAGCCGTGAAGACTGAAGCAAAGAATTCGTTTAGTTTCTCCGCAATGACTTTATCATCTTTAAGTGCTCCTTTTCTATCTCTATCATCCAGGGGCCCCACTGGTTGTTTATCAGGCTTCCTGCTTCTGACGTACTTAAAAAACGTTTTGTTGTTAGCTTTTGAGTTTTTGGCTAGCTGTTCTTCAAACTCCATTTTGGCTTTTCTTATTACATTTTTACACTTTATTTGGCAGTGTCTCTGCTCTTCTCTAGTTACCTCACTAGGATTTGACTTTCACTTTTTAGATAGCTAACATTAAAATAAATAAGCTTCCATATTAAGTGCACTTGTAGAACTTTTAAACTAGTTCAGCGCAATAGCACAGAGAATTTTAGTGTGTTATCAGATGAGTAAACAAGGTGGGTGGAGATACTTTAGGACATCCCATAAGAAATATTAGAAATTGCAGTCTGAGATTGAGATGAGTGAAAGTAACCTGTAACTTTAAGGTGAAACTGTTTTTTTTTTTTTTTTCCAATCTAAATCAGTGGGCAGGTCCAATCAAAGTGGTAAAATTATTGAAACAAATGTAGATTACCTGGGACCTTCCAAGGTAAGACAATATGAACTAATTATTATATGTGTCTTTAATACCTTGAAATAACCGGTTTGCAATATGGAAAAACAGGTTTTATAAGGAATTTTATGTAATTGACGACAGTAGTATTGAATGAAGCATTTTGTAGAGGCAGATTACCTGGGCCATAGGGCACCGGATGGGCACTCAGGAGACCTGAGTTCAATTGCTGGCTGTGCCATTGGTCTGCTGGGTGACCTTGGGCAAGTCACTTCCCTTCCCATGCCTCAGTTTCCCCATACGTAAAATGGAGGTAATGATTCTGACTTCCTTTGCAAAGCGCTTTGACATCTAAAGTTGAAAAGTGCTATGTAAAAGCTAGATGTTGGTATTATTAATGGAAATTGTTTCCTTCCAGTGTTTTACTAAGAAATAATTTCTTAACAATTGAAAATTTAGTTCTTGTGAGAAATGCCAGATTGACAAAATTGTACAGCAAAATCCTTTATTTACCCATACAACAGTAATGTGATATGGCCAGTGGCAGTGTGTGTTCATGTTATGTAAGTGCCAAATTTCAGGCATCTTTGCTCCCAGACATCTTTGCTGAGATTGCCAATTATGATGGCTGTGTTGGTATTTATGGTGTAGGTGCTTGTCTGGTAGTAATGTGGAAAGTGGACTGAGACCACCAACACATTTTACGTTGGTTGTTAGTCATATAATAGCAAAAGTGGTTCAGATTGTTGCCTCCTATGTGTTTCTCCTTAGAAACAGTTCTATGAGGTTCACCTCAAATCTTTTTTTAAATGAAATCTTCCCCTCTGAATAGTTTTTGTGGGCTGCGGAGGGGGAGAAGTCTCCAAATGCTACAGATTAAGTGGATAAAAGGATACCCTCAGATCTGCAGACATTGAGCTGTCTGGCATGGGCCTTTGTCCCTCTTTTTGTGACTACCTTCTCTTCTGTCAGCACTGCTCCAACAGGAGGCATACTGCCATTCTTTGAGTCCCTCTGTGAATGCTCATTATCAGTAAGAGGAGTGATTTGTCAGAAATTCAGTCATTGAAGCAGAATTTATTCTGCTCCCATCCTGGGATTTTCCATGCAGAAATCCAGGAGTTGATCGGGGACACTGCTGCAGTGAGTGGCTAGAGTCAGCTAGGAGATTGGAACTGGTGGGAGAGGTTGAGACTTGGAGGAGTCTGAAGGGGTGAGAGTGGGAGTGGGATGAGAAGTTTGAGGAGTGCATACTGGGCAGGCGAGTAGACTGGGATGAGACAGGGAAGAGACAGGATTGGTACCAGGGACAGGTTAGAGGAGACAGGGCAGAAGGGATCAAGCTTGGGGGGAAATGGGCAGAAGTCTGTGTCAGCTAGAACACACTCTTCCCCAGAGACTGGAATGGAATCCAAGGTTCCTGAGTCTCATCATTCCTCTGCTGTGAACAAATATCTGTGAAGCCCACTGGCCAAGGGTGTGTCTCGTCATCTTCTATATGGCGCAGTAGAGGGGGATGAACTCTACGACTGCTAACAGTTAGTCCATTAGCTCAAGTGGCAGAGGTCTGTGCTGTGGATTTAATCAAAGGCTTCATTCCTCCTGATGAGCTGTCTGGATATCAATATGATGTCAAATTTCATTTGGTATCTAAGGAGTCAGTGGACACTGCTCTGAGGAATTCTGTCTGGAAGTGTGAACAGACAAGGGACTGGACATAGGCCCCACAATTGTGGAGCACGCCTCTGTACAGCTTCTTCCTTCTGGAGTGACGGATGATCATGTTGGCCAATGCCAGGAGGAGGTTGACGAGAAGGTCTTGTGACTGAGGGGCCATGGATGGGGTGTGCCAGGATCAGGATGTGCGGGGACAAGTGCAGCCAGAGCCTCATTAAGAAGTTCTGGAGAAGTTAGAAGAGGGGCTGTGGCCTGATGCGCTCTCTGTAGATGTGCGTCAGGGTCTCCATGTCGCAGAAAGTACAGGTGTTGGGGGAGTTCATGAACTGTGCTAGGTACACACCTGTGCCAAGTCTTCCGTGAAGGAGCCTTGGAAGATGTGTGGTGAATAAGGCAGGGACTGCAGGAAGAGAGAGGATGATTTCGCAGTGAAGGCAGTAGAAATCTTCCCTGGAGAATTGGATTCTATCCCTTCCTGTGCCACAGAGTTTCTTTGTGATGCTTAGGGAAGTCACTTAAACCACTTTCCTCAGGTGGTCACTAATTGTGTTCCACATATTCTGGGTGTCTTACTTAAGACATTGGGTCTGATTTGTACAAGTGTTTAACACTCACAGCAGCTACTGATGTCAAGAGGAGCTGTGCTTTGAATATATGATGTGCTGTGTAATGCTGAGTACTCTGAAAAAAACAGGTCCTTTGGTGTCTCAAATCGGGCACCCAGAATTAACGGGTACTTCTGACCTCAATCTCTGTGGGGATAATACTTTGTCATCCAACAGAAATGTTTGTGAAGCACTCAGATATTATAATCATGAGTGCTATAGAAAAGCGTATGAGGAAATTATTACTTATGCCTTCAGAGCAGGTTTTGAATAATAATGTGCAGTAAATAAGGTATGGTGCCACCCATTGTAAAGCATTTTTAAAGGAATCGAAGAGTATATCTTGGTTAGATTTTTAGCTAGCTGAGGAAAATTTATTTTTCCTTCAAAAATGTGTTAGTGGGAAACTACATAATTTATTTTACGAATTAATAGTGTTGCCAGTCGTTTACTATGTAGTTTGCTTCATTAGCTTGATATACTTCTAGATGCAATTTTAGGTTTTTAATAAAAAAGTGCATTTTTTTAAAAAAGCGGATCGGGGATGATGTATATGTTGAAGTGTAATATCATGAGTCAGAACAATATACATATCAAGTAGTGAATATCTCATTAGAAATGAGTCTCTTATAGCACAGGGAAGCACTGAATACATTTCCTTAATCTTGCTGTCATGAACTTTTAATCTACAGAATTGTAAATGAAGTAATGTTTGTTTAAATGAGATAAAAATTGGACCCTAAAATATTGCTTCAGTACTTATTTTGAACTTACTCAAGAAGTCAATTTCAGTATGGAATACATTTATTTAATAATGCACTCAAAGTAGCACTAACAGTATTTTGGCAGTATGAGGTGCTGCTGTTTTTGGTGGGTACTTACTGTTGGGAGTTGCATATGTTTCAAAAATGACTTGCTAAGATGAGCTGACTAAAGGTCTAGTCCTACAAGGTGTTGAAAATTGAAGCCACTGGTAGTTGATGTTGCTGAGCACCTTGCAGGATCTGGCTCTTAAGCTTTTAGTACTTGCAGGTCCATTACAGATATTTTAGAAGTTGGTAGCTCCCCACAACCAAATACTGTTTCTTTTTCTGACTCAGGATACGACATACAAGAGTTCAGAACACTACATTCAAGAGGGACACTAGGGTTTGGATGGTATTGCAACTTTAGTCAACTACATACAGTCTGTTTTAATTGTATAATCCTATCTAATCCCATTTAAAAAACAAACAAACACTATAATTTGAAAATATGGATTTTTTGGTCATGTTCGGACACGGCCTAAGATTTTAGTGAGAAGAGTGGGCCTGTTTTGAACTTCATAGTTGTGCAATGTTTGGCTAAATTTCTGATAGCACTATAAGTAAGTCATCTTCCAGTCTTAAAATGACTTCTAAATTTAGTTTCCACAGAAATCATTGCTGAAAGCCTAGACTGTCAGCAAATGGAAGCAGCACTTTCATATCTTCATCACTGAGTTCCTTGTACTCCCTGTTAACAGAAATCTGCAAATTAGTGGTGTGTGAGATTTGAAAACCTGGTCTTCAGTGTATGATCATTTGATGATTCGAAGAGATTTTTGTGAGCTGGGATATTTAAGGTTGGAATAGAATCAACTCTTGATAAGAATGAGGTTCAAATCCAATCGGTATCTGGAGATTCATGTTCAGCTCCCGGAAAGTATTCATCAAAATAGGAGTACAGTCTAGACAAATGAATGAGTATTTTCTCTTTAACAGCATTTTGATAACTTTCATTCTGTTCTTTTTAAAAGTCTAACACTGGAAACATCTTGGCAAGTTCCTTTTCATTGTGGGCTCTTCAAAGGGAAAGCGGTTTCATGAATCTCCATTTTTTTCTTGCATGTCTAGTGTATTTATATTCCTACCTTGATGTGGTAGGTTTAGTGCATTCCATTTGTCAAATAGATCCACCCTGTAAACCAGGGGTCTCAAACACGGCCTGCGGGGTTCTTTCGTGCAGCCCACCAAGCTCCCTGCATGCCCCCCTCCCCTGCCTACCTCCAGGCCAGGGGTGGGCAAACTACCGCCCGTGGGCCAGATCCGGCCTGGGGGATTGCTCCCCATGGCGCCGCGAGCCCTACACCGCTCCCTGAAGCGGCTGGCACCATGTCCCTGTGGCCGGGGAGGGGGGAGGCAGAGGGCTCGATGTGTTACCTTTGCTTCCAGGCACCACCCCCCGCAGCTGCCATTGGCCGGGAATGGGGAACCGCGGCCAATGGGAGCTTTGGGGGAGGCACCTGGAGGAGCGGCAAGTGCAGCGCATGGTGCTCTGTGCCCCTCCACCCCCAGGGGCCGCAGTGACCTGGTTCCGGCTGCTTCCTGGAGCGGAGTGGCACTGGGCCAGGGCAGGCAGGCAGGGATCCTGCCCTGGCCCCGGTGCGCGCTGCTGCCACCCAAGAGCCCGAACCCCTCCTGCAGCCCAACTCCCTGCCCTGAGCCCCCGCCACATCCCACACCCCTCCTGCACCCCAACCCCCTGCCCTGAGCCCCCTCCTGCACCCCAACCCCATGCTCTGAGCCCCCCGCTACACCCTGCACCCTGACCCTCTGCTGCACCCCTAACCCTCCTGCACTCCCCACCCCAACTCCCTGCCCTGAGCCCCCGCCACACCCTCACAGGGGGCGGAGTTGGGGTGGGGACTTCAGGGAAGGGGTTGGAATGGGGGCAGGGAAGGGGTGGGAAGAGGTGGGGAAGGGGTGGGGCCTCATGGAAGGGGGGGCAGGGCCAGGGGCAGTGACGGGGGGGTCAGTTATGCGGCCCTCGGGCCAATGCGCTAGTCCTCATGTGGCGTTTGTGGTCATTTGGGTTTGAGACCCCTGCTGTAAACTAATGTAGGCCAGAAGTCCACATTATGCATGTAGTCTTCAATGTCTGTTTTCCCAAGGAGGAAAATTTGGATTGCATCACACCATTCAAAGATAGTTGTCATGTGGAAAAGTGGTACAGTGCATCTGACTTCACTGTGAAATGGAAGATAAGAGTGGTCAGAGTCCATCGTTTCTTACAGCATACTTAAACACCGTGTGTTCACTGTTTGGGATTTTATAAAATTGACCATTGTAATAACAATGTTGAGGGCCTAATGTACTTTAGGTTGCAGCTTTGTAATGAATCATGTAGTGTGTCTAAATTTTAGCAGGTGCCAGTTTATTTACTTGTGCTCAGTACTTAATTTGTAATGAAAGAAGTGCTGGGGATCTGGCTGTTCCTCTGGCAGCTGAGTGACGTGTAACTGATGCAGGCAGAGATGCTGGGGCTATGAACTGCCAAGTCTAGAGGTGCTGGGGTTCAGCCCTGGCAAACCCTTGCACAAATTAAGCCCTGCTTGCTTGTGGTGCAACCCCACTGTTCTTGTCATGGCTGCTTTCCGCCCCATCTGTGCACCGCCCCGTACACTTAGCCTGGTTAAGACCTTCATCCACTATGACGTTATCAAGGATCTTGATTATTTTCTCACCAGCTTGGGTTGGGATTTCTTTGCAAAATGAAAGTTCTTTAACTATTGTACCTTTTTTGATAAATCTCATATGACACAGAATCTGAGCCATGTTGGCTATATTTATGGATTCTTCAAGCTGCTGTGCCAAATACTGACTCTTAACTTGCTCTGTCAACTGATCCTGGACATTTTCTGCAAGATCATCAGTGCATCAATGGATGGTATTATTTGAGACAGGAATGGCTTGTTTCTCAATAATAATTCTACTCATATCTATTGCTATTGGAAGTAGAAGGGTCTTGCAAATGGTATGTGTTTGTCTGCATTTTACAACTTGCATGGCCACCATGCTTTCAAAGGCTTTTTGAAGAATAGTTGCTTTGTTAGACATGATTTTTTTTCGGTTTTAATTCCTACTGTTTTTAAAGGAAAAAATTGCAGCTCTTATTTACAAATTCTGGCGTTTGGTTTCTAAATGCCTCTGCAGTTTCCCCGTTCTCATAGTTTTATTTACTAACAGACATTCTGTGGCTGAGGACTTTCTGCAGTAATATCGAGACATGAAAATACAAACAAATTGTAACTATTGTATTGTCTACTTTTCCGTTTAACTTTATTAAAATAATCTTCTGTTATAAGTAGTAGCCAATGTGGATTTGTCAAGAATAAATCATACCAAACCAACCTAATTTCCTTCTTTGACAGAGTAACTGGCCTAGTGGATGGGGGGGAAGCTGTAGATGTGATGATCTTGATTTTAGTAAGGCTTTTGACAAAGTCCCAGATGACGTTTTCGTAAGCAAACTAGGGAATATGGCCTAGATGAAGTTACTATAAGGTGGTTGAAAACTGATTGAAAGACTGTAGTCAGAGTAGTAATCAACGGTTTCCTGTCAAACATGGGGGTAAGAGAGGAACATGTATGTAGTGGGGTCCTGGAAGGGTGTGTCATGAGTCCGGTACTAGTCAATATTTTCATTAATGACCTGGATAATAGAGTGGAAAGCATGTTTATAAAATCTGTGGATGACACCAAGTTGGGAGGGGTTCCTAGCACTTTGAAGGACAAGATTAGAATTCATAGTGACCATGACAAACTGGGGAATTGGTCTGAAATCAACAACATGAAATTCAATAAAGAGGCGTCCAAGGTACTTACCCTTAGGAAGGGGAAAATTAAATGCACAGCTATAAAATGAGGAGTGACTGGCTAGTCATTAGCACTGCAGAAAAGGACCTGTGTTTTTTTTTGTTTTGTTTTTTTGGATTACAGATTGAACATGAAAAGGCAGTATCATTCTGTGGTGTATTAACAGGAGTGTTGTGTGTAAGACCCGGGATGCATTTGTCCTATTCTATTTGGGACTGGTGAGGCCTCAGCTGGGGAGTAGTATTTTCTATTCTGGGCACCATACTTTTAAAGAAAGATGGAGACCAATTGGAGAGGGTCCAGAGAAGAGCAACACAAATGATAAAATCTCTAGAAAATCTGTCTTGTGAGGAAAGGCTAAATGAACTAGGCATGCTTAGTGTTGGGAAAAGAAGACATGGGGGGACCCGATAAGTATTCAGATATGTTAAAGGCTATTCTAAAGAGGACAGTAACCAATTGTTTTCTACTGAAAGTAGGACAAGAAATAATTGGCTTAATTTGCAGCAAGGGAAATGTAGGTTAGATATCAGTAAAAACTTTCTAACTATAGGGTAGGTAAGCCCTGGAACTAGCTTCCAAGGGAGGTTGTGGAATCCCATTCTTGGAGGTTTTTAAGAACAGGCTAGACAAACAACGGTCAGGGATAGTCTAGGTCAGTGGTTCCCAATCTTTAACAAACTGCGAACCCCTTTCACTAAAATGTCAAGTCTTGTGAACCCCCCCTCCTGGAAAATGAATATTTCCAGGGATTTTCTCCTTTACCTGAGTATAAATTATAAAAGCAGTGATCTGGGAAATATAAAATTCGTTCTTATGACATGCTTATTACACACTATCGATTATTAATTATTATTTATCATTACAGTATTTTTATTACATTATGAAAACAGCAACACTCTTCCAATATCTCATTTTCGTAGCTTGTATCACTTTGAATAAGCCTGTTATAAGACAAGGCTCCTATGTTTCATCAAGGAGTATCAGACGTGAAACAGCAGGAAGGTATTTAAGAAGCCAACTCAAAGAGTTCCTCCTACACAACATTCAGGTCTTGAGCAGTCCAGGCAAACAACACATGTTACAACAAAGCTTAAACTTGTTCTTCACAATAATTTAAAAACAATGTTAGCTGCCTATTTAATTTTAAAAACAGCAAAAAATATCCACCTCCCTTTCCATTTCTTCTTAGGAGTCTTGAAGTTTAAATCTCCTCAGTGTGATAGATATGCTTGCTTTGATCTGCTTAGCTCTTGGAAGTCCAGGGGCTCCGGGCTGCTGGACCCGTGCTGCCTGGGGTCATTAGGGACAGCTCTGTCCGCCATTAGGGAATTTTTTCCTGAGAACCCCCTGTAACATTTCACGAACCCCAATTTGGGAACCACTGGTCTAGGTATACTTGGTCTTGGGTCATTACAGGGGACTGGACTAAATGATCTCTTGGGTCCCTTCCAGCCCTAAACTTCTATTATTCTATGATATTAGGGTGAATGTTTGCTACATGTAGTTTAGAACTTGATAATCATTCAGTTATAATGCTGACACACATCTGTGTCTCCGTCACCCCCCTTTCCGTATCTGCTAGTGCTGGCGCTGCTGTTGCCGCCATTGGCACAGGGAGTCTCTCTTTGCCTTCTGCTCTGGCAGTGGGCCATCAGCTGAGAGACTTCCTAACAAATCCTTCCTCCAGCAGGAAGTCTCTTGGCTGAAGGCCCCCTGCAGGAGCAGAGGGTACAGAGGTTTCTTGCCCAGGCAGCAGCAGCATAAGATGCAAAGCCATAGATAAGACACAGGTGATTTTTAAACCTAGTTTAATAGTCTCTTAATTAGGGATGCGGAAACCCCCAAACCAGCATATTGATTCAGGTTTGTTCCCAAACACTCGTCCCCCGGGAGCCACAACTCATGGTTTGGGAAGCACTGCTTTAAATGACCATAATTGAGAAGTTCCCTTTGGTTCCATTTTTCTGCTCCTTTACTGCAGACTGGGTTCTTCCCTTTAGGTGATTGAAAGGAGTGGGGAGGGGCAAAGGCTGGGGGCCAGGAAAAGACTAGTTGAATTCAAAGGGCAATACTAGGAAAATTAGGACCTGTAATTCTTCACTATTGGCTAAGGTTAGATGATATTGTGATTAAAAATGCTTCAGCCCTTTCTACTCTACGGCTTCCACCGTTGCTATCAATGGAGAATTATGGGTCCCAGTTTCCTAATGCAGATGTAGCTAGAGAGCACGCAAATAATTGCTCATTCTTGGGAAGACGGTCTCATGTTAAGTGCCAGTAGTCTGATGAGGGGTATCTTGGGTGGGTGGGAATGGTGATACTGGAACAAAAAAGGATTTTAAAGCATTATCCATTTTTACAGCATGAAATATTCTATAGGCATAATATTCTTTAATTATGAAGTGAGAGCAATACAAACAGATTTCTTATGAGTTCCAAACTAAGAAAAGATGATTGTCTCCCCAGCAGTTAAATGAATGGCATTTCTTTACAGCCTTATCCAAATGTATAAAGGTGAAACTTTATCCAAGTAAACACCTTGGGGATCAAGAAACATGTCTAAAGTTTAATATTTATAGCTCTAGTTTTGCAGTAAAACCATTTAAAGTTGTGTGGTTTTGAAGTGAACACCTCAGTCAGCCTAACTATAAAAGAGCTTCCATCCTCTGATAATATAGCTTATTATTTCCAGAGGAACTTTCTCGTGTATACTTTTGATTATGACAATGGGAATGCTAGTGACTTGAATATACAGTCAACAAATACTTACATGAACAACAGAAAGTAATTACATTGCTAGAAATTGATAGGCTAGCATTATTCAGCCTATAAAGTTGCATTACTATATCCTCCTTCGCAGATTTGTAAATTAAAAAAGTAAACAATAGTACAGTGTTAGCTAAGAGTGTTCTTCAAACAAGGTCTCTGGTTTTAGATGTATATGTATGTATCCTAACACTTTTTACCCTAACACAGTGGGTACTGAAAAACTAGTATCGGAGTAAGACAGAAAATAACTAGAAACGTATTAATGATAAAATGCAAAAGTCTGGTGTAGAAACCAGTTTTTCCCAGAACTTTAACAGGGATTAATTGGCTTGTAAAGATACTTCGCAGTTTGTAACAAATTTAATACCATAATACGTTTTAAATCTAAAATGCTGATAAAATAACTCATTTTAATGTGTTGATTTACAAACATAAGGCTATTGATCTCTGTTGTGCAAAATGGCTAGGCAATTAGGAACTTAAGAGGGTAGGTTTTTTCCCTTCTCTCGCTGCCCACAACCACCATGTAGTAACTTGTACAAGCTACAGTATTACTTATAGGCATCTATCTCGCACTTATAAAAATAAATGCACACTGCAGTCCTGAATTTTATAACTTTTTTGCTGTTTTTAAATAGCTCATAAAAATGGGACGTCGTTCATCAGATACTGAAGAAGAAAACCGAAACAAAAGAAAAAAGAAACACCGTAGACGTTCATCTTCAAGTAGTTCTTCAGACAGTAGAACATACAGCCGTAAGAAATCAGGAAGGAAGTCAAGGTCAAGATCACGGTCTCGAGATCTCCAATCCCGTTCACATTCTTATGAAAAAAGGTGAATTTATAATACTTTACTCAGTGCTAATTTTGTCTGTTGGTGGGGCACCTTCAGTTATGCAGCAAAGCTAAGAATATTTGAATACAGCGCATGTTCTGGGTAATTGTCATGCAAAATCTGTCAAACATCTGTTTTGGGCTTTCCTAGCAAAATTATCTGAGTCTTACATGATACTGTTGTTTTTCCGCTTAATTACAAACATTAGTACTGTGAATGTAAGTTTAAAATAACTTTTCTGTTTAAACAAACATACACCTGCCATCAGACCCCATCAGAATTTTAAACTCTGAATTTGGAATTTTTTTTTGAAAGGTCTAATAGTTTATGCACTGACTTCAGCATAAGGAATTACACTCAGCTGGTCATACACAACTGTGCGTCTTTGTGCTGCTAGCTTAAAACAAAGTGAAGCTAACCAGCCAAGAGTGTGATGGAGGAGAGTAGACTTTTTAAATGGCATGGTTTGAGATGAGTTATACAATTAATATTTACACTTATTTTAAAGGGTAGTTTTCTACTATAATTTTTATCCTTTTGTGATGTGGGGAAAACGTTCAATGGTTTAGTCTGTCCTCAAGAAACAAACACTTCATGCCAATACCTCTGCTAGCTTCTGCTTGATGTAAAACCTCTCCTTGCTGGGCATGATGACCGAGAAGGTGGTATCAAACTACTCCAGCAGCTCCTAATCTCCTCAGAAATCCTGGATGCCTCTTAATCTGGCTTCAGATGGGCAGGGAACCAAGATTGTGCTTGTTGCACCGATGAAGCCTAGTTTTAGATGATGAGGTTGAGACTAGTTGAAGAATACTCAACTTGTACTGCTACATTTGACATAATTGATCAGAAGTTGCTGCTGAATCACTTAACATTTTATGACATGAGTAAATAAGTGCACTTGTCTAGTTTTATTCTTTTCTAATCAGTCATAAGTCATGATGGGCAAGTCCGCATTTCCCCATAAGCCTAGACATGTGGAATCCTTTAGGCCTAGTTCTTTTTTCTGCTCCTGCTTAGTATCTACATAGAGCCCTTAGGGGACATAGTAAGATGACATGGGCTTTGATGCCAAAAATATGCTGCTGATATGCAGCTTTATGAATCTCTTTTGTCTAGTGCAGACATGGATATCTCACAGATAAAACAGAGCTTGAGGGAGATTGGAGTCTGGATGAAGATCAGCTTACTTAAATTGAATCCAGAAAAGACCAAAGTGTTTGCTTTGAGGATCTGGCTATCATTTTTGCCTCACTCTCTGTTTAGGGCATTTGTAGCTGACAGTTAAGATGGTATTACACCTCAGGGTCAGGGATGAATCGAGCATGACCCTTAAAAATCGAATAGCAGCAGTCAATAAGAGGAGTAGGAAAGGTTGGACAGTGGTCCTGGAGGCCAAATTTAGGTTGTTAGGTAAGAGATTAAAGTCCTGGATAGTAGTGTTCTCTGAAATGCTTTCAGTTCCATGTGCATGGCCTGTTAGACAACAGAACTTCAGGGTCTCTATGCGTTGATTAGACAATAGTCTTGGGAGGAAGGATTTAGGTTTATTAAGAACTGAGGTACCTTTTGGGAAAGGAGGAGCCTATACAGGAAGGATGGGCTCCACCTGAACCAAAACAGAACCAGATTGCTGGCATGTAAAATTAAAAAGATTGTAGAGGAGTTCTTAAACTAAGGGCTGGCGGAAAGTCAACGGGTGTATGGAAGCACATTCAGACAGAGACATTATCCATTAGAGGAGGATTTATTAAAGGAGATACTCCTTTTGATAAAGTTGATAAAGTACAGGTAGAGTTGATAGTTATGCAAGACACACCTTCACCATAGCATTCTTCAGAGAACCAGGATGGAAGGAAACTAAATAGCACGTTCAAAAGCAACAGCTCTTCAAATTGGACTAACTCTAATTTAAAAGCTCTACTGACTGCCCACTAAGCAGTCTGTTATATTTTTTTAAAATTTTTTGTGCAGTAATAAATGTTATCCTGATAGGTGCTCTGTAAATACATATAAATACAATAGTGAGACTGTACTGGTTCATTCACCAATGGATCTGTTGTCAACTGATGAAAATCATTTGTCCCCGTTGATTATTATTATTTTTTTTGCAGCTGCCTTTGATATTATTATCATGAAATTTAGGTGAAACAACTGTGAACCCAAGCAAAGATAAATGCCAGACTCTCTTCTCTTGCAGAACACAGTATTTGGTAATGGCTTATCAGTCCAGTCTTGAATATTACTAAGATTCTGTTCTTGTGCTCACTTCTTTTAAGCGTATGTGAGATCATTGAGAGAAAAAGAGGTTGAGGTAATATGGGTTGTGATGTCTCCAATAGGCAGAGAATACATACAGCTCTACACGTCTGTATTTCATTGGATCCAGCTGTTTGTAGTTGATTGGTTGACACCATGTCTTGCTGGGTTTAGGGCTTGGATGAAGGTCAGCTGACTGTAACTGAAAAGAGTTCTGAAAAGAATCAACCAGAAAAGATTGTGGTTATGTGGATAAATTAGGAGAAGTGACTGGAAGAAGTAGTGGAGATGTTGGCTGTTCCTATGGAGGTAGTCTGCCCTTGTTTATGGATCCATTTGGTTCCTTATTTGTAGGGATGTAATTCTGTCACCGTGGTCACAGCTCGTCAGAGAACCTGTGAATTTTGCCATTTATTTCAGCTCCATTGTGAAAGCTCACCACTGTACAGAACCATTTATATGGGCCCTGCTGCTGTGCATTAACAGTTTGTTAGTTCGCTTTGATATAATCTTCTTTGTAATGGGACTAGATCAAAGTGAACTAACAAACTGTTAATGTGTGGCAGCTGATCAAAGCAAACGAACAAACTGTTAATGAGTGACAGTAGGATGTACATGAGCAGTTCATTACTTTGCTTTGATCAGTTATCTCCTCCCCTACTGTTACCCCTTGCCTTCTGCTATGCATCCTCCCCTACCACTAATTGCCTCCTCCTCCCTTACCAGTTAACCCCCACCTTCTGCCCCTGCCTCCTCCCTTACTCATAACTCCCCTTTTGCACCTACCACAGCATCTCTTCTACCTGCTGTTACCCCTTAAACCATGTCTATTTTTCACCATACCTTTAAGCTGCCTTCCTTCAGCCTTCTGCACCTATTCAATACCCCATAGCTCCCCTGCTCCACTCTTGCCTACCCCTGTGTCAAACCCCTCTCTATCCCCTCCTTCCACTGTAACTCATCCCCCACACTCCTCTCCACAGTTCAGAGTTCCTAGATGGGGCAGGGTTGGGTCTTTGCCCTCCTCATCCCTGGGTTCCATGTGGTGACCATTGCCATTCTCTGTCTTCCTTCCCCCTTGTAGGTTCCCTGGTTCTTGACCTCCCACAGGCCACTCTCCTCTGAGCTCGCCCAGCCTCTCTCCCCACCCCATCACCAGAGGAGGAATGGTCAGGTTGGGATCTCAAATGGGTTGTTTGAACCAGTCTCCACCAAGCAACTGGACAGGGCACCAAGCAGCACCTCTTGCTTCCTGCCAGGATGAAGAGACTTTTCTCCAGAGAAGCACCTCGGAGCCTGGGATCCATCAGTGAAATGTTGAGCCCGGGCAACAGGTCTCAGCGAGGGGCTAGGACAAGAGATGGGTCAAAGATTGCGGGAATGGGGATTGAGGACTTGGGGACCTACCAAGGGGAAAGGAGGCAGATAACAGGAACTGTCACCACAAGGGACCTGTGGTATGAGTTGGGGGCGAAGACCCAGCCCTGTCCCATCTAAGAGTTCTGCACTGGGGAGAAGGGTCTGCGGGGTGGGGTGTATGAGTCAAAGTGGAAGGGGGAACTGATAGGGGAGAGGCCCTCTCATATCCCAGCACAATTTGAGCACTGATTAATACAGGGGTTCTCAAACTTCATTGCACTGTGACCCCCTTCTGACAACAAAAATTACTACAGGACCCCAGGAGGGCGGATCAAAGCCTGAGCCCGCCTAAGCCCCACCACCCCAGGGGGAAGGAGGGGCAAGGGCAAAGCCAAAGCCCCACTGCCCCCGGCTGGAGTGCCAAAGCCGAAGCCCAAGGGTTTCAGCCCCAGGCAGGGGGCCTGTAAACTTAGCCCCGCTGCCCAGGGCTGAAGCCCTCGGGCTTGGGCTTTGGCCCTGGGCCCAAGCAAGTCTAAGTCAGACCTGGACCCAAGCAAGTCTAAGTCAGACCTGGCGACCATTAAAATGGGTTGCGATCCACTTTGATGTTCTGATGCACAGTTTGAGAACGACTGGACTAATAGTTTGTTCGCTTTGACCTAATCCTGTTTTTAAGAGGATGACATCTAATTCTTAATGCGCTGTAGTTGCGTCCACAAGGTTGCAGTGACCATTATACAAAATTATCTATTTTTTTTATTGTGACTGTGCTGTACATTATGCATAATTTTACTGTGACAAAATCAAATCCCTATTCACTTGCTTCTCCATTTCCGGGTATAAGGTGTGGCCCAGAGAGTGTGGTGTTTGTTTCTTAGTATCCACACTTGGACAGAAAGTAACCTTTCTTCTTTTGGAAAGGTGCATGTCCACAGTGATGCATGTCTCTGTCATCTAGAAACTGGATTATAGCAATGCTTCTATATGGGCTATATATTAATACTACTCGTATATCAACTAGTGCAGAATATGGTAGCTCAATTGAAGGGCATAACAGTCACCAGGTTAATTGTGAGGCGGCGGGTCATCTGAATGAGGGTTCTCTACTCTGACATTTGTTTCCCTTATACAGTCTCCAAAACAAGTCTCACCTCTTCTCCCAGGATTTGGATTGGGAAGGATGAGTATTTTAGTGGAGGCTGTAAGAGTTTTATATTTTGAAATGTGGGGATTTGTGAGGATCCTTGTTTTGGGGGGTAATTTCTATTTATTATTGCTTTTCTAAGAGTTTTCCCATGTGTTAAACGTGTACCCAGAGCATTGGAAAGATGCATTTTTATAAACTGAAATAAATAACTGAAGTGAATTCCATCCTTCTACTCCATTCACCTCACTGAGGAGGAAACTTCAAGTTCTAATGGTGATAATTGAAATTATAATATTATTGGACAATTTAAAGTATCAGGAAATGTAAATTCAAAAAGCATACATAAATGCAAAATTAAGGTTACCCATTACAAAAGTTAAGATAACATAAATATATTAAGTTATGCATATAACAAGAACAGGATAGAAAATACTGCATAAAGGAAATGTGGCTGAAAAACCATGTGCAGTTGACTGTGGGAAACATAATTTATATGTCCTGAATTTTATTTTTACCATTGCAACCTTAATGCCCGATTCTGCAACATATTCCATGCAGTTGATCCTTAGACCTACATAGATCCTGCTATGGGATGTAGTCCTAAATGTGTGTTTAACTTTATATTTTGTATGTAGAAGCCACAGAAAGGCAATGCGATCCAGTAAATTGGGCTCTGGATTATATTCTGTTCCTGGCTTTGCCATTGACTTGCTGCATGACCTTGGGCAAGTCACTTCACCTGTCTGTGCCTCTGTTTCTCTTCCCACTCTTTTTCTGTCTTGCCTACTAAGGGCAGGTCTTCACTACCCGCCGGATCGGCGGGTAGCAATCGATCTATCGGGGATCGATTTTTCGCGTCTTGTTAAGACGCGATTAATCGATCCCCGATCGCGCTCCCCGTCGGCGCCGGCAATCCACCTCATCGAGAGGCGGAAGCGGAGTCGACGGGGGAGCGGCAGCGATTGACTCGCCGCCGTCCTCATCGCCAGGTAAGTCGATTACGATACGCCGACTTCAGCTACGCTATTCCCGTAGCTGAAGTTGCGTATCATAGATCGACCCCCTCCCCTAGTGTAGCCCTGGGCTTAGAGTGTAATGTCTGTGGGGAAAGAACTGTCACTTACTATTTGTACATACCATGCCTAGCACAATGGGACCCTGATCTCAATTGGGCCCCTCTAGGTGCTGCTGTAATAAAAATGAATAATAGATTGAGTGTCCCTTTTAAACTAACATTGATAGGTGTTTTTTAAAAGCAGGAGTGTGCTAATAACACATTGTTATTTCAGACGCAGACATCGATCTAGCAGTAGCTCTTCATATGGATCCAAAAGAAAACGCAGTCGTAGTCGATCGAGGGGCCGAGGAAAATCCTATAGGTCTCAGAGATCAAGATCAAAGAGTAGAACAAGAAGGTATGATTGTTTTCATTTTCTCCTGCCTTCCTTCCCCCCCCAGAAAAAGCAATAATCAAATAGTCATGTTTTCAGTTTTTTAATCGATTTCCCCCATACTTTTACTAAGAAATCCTATGTTGTGTTAGATTCATTTTAAATTATTAAATGATTTGTTGCTGATTGTTTAAAATGTTATAAAAGCAAATTCATATTTTAGATTTCAAATGAAACATTCTAGAAAAATATTTTGATAAATAATTAGAATTTAGCTAAAATCTATGATTAAGCTATAGTATGTCAGAGATAATTCTAAGAAGTTGTTAAATCAGTGCTGGAAGCTAGAAGATAGCTATCTGCTCTGAATATATGCTGCTTTGGCCATTTTTTAAACTGTAGACATAAGATCAAGGCCTTTAAGTTAATATAGTTGTGCTTTTTCTTGAAAAGTAAAAAAAAAATTAAATTAAAATGAGAATTATTTAATCAGTTTGTCATATCATTTCTTTTCAAAAGTCATTTTTTTTGGTCAAATTAAACTTCTGAGAACATCATCCTGGGGTACCGATAGCCTGTGAAATGCTATATAAAACATTTTAGAGAAACCAAACCTTTAAGACAGAAGGAAGGAACCTTTTAAAATCAATGTTAGTAAAGATCAAGATTGCTTTTTTGAAAACTTCAAATAATAGGGGGAATTCTTTTTGTTTGAGAGAGCTGTACTTACAAAAGGGCTCTCTGCACCATTATAAATAGAGCCTTATTCTTATAAATGGATATTTTTTTCTTTGGGACTGCAGAATTCAATTTCTGGTCTTTTCCTCTGTCTCACCATGTGAAATTAGCTTACTCTCCAGTGGTTATATCTTATACAAGCCATGTGTGTTGTGGTTATGTCTGGTGGACTTTGCTGGGTATCCTTAGTCTCCAGATAGTTATGGAATTTGGGATATACTAGCCATCAGACTGGCCTGTCATTTAAAATTCCCTGTAACTTAAACATTAAAATTGGGGAACACTTACCCCGGTAGTGTAGTCAAGGCCTAAGTCGACCTAAGTTCTGCTACTCCAGCTGTGTGAATCGACATAGCTTAGGTCGACATACTTCAGCGTCTACAGCGGGTCTTAGACCCACTAAATCGACCCCCGCTGCATCGATCACAGCAGCATCTATCCCCAGTAAGTGTCGATATGGCCTTAGATGAGAACATGAAGTACATACTATGCATTTGGCTGGTCAGATGCAAAGGTTAGCTAAAAATGAACCTTAGACTGGCTTAACTGTAACAATCTGAAAATTCCTTGCCTGTCCACAGATAAGTGGTTTTTCTGTGTTCCTGAACCAGGCAAATAGTGGCTTTTTGTGACATCTCTGTGTATTATTTGGCTTGTCATAGACCAGCCCTAATTGCTCTTTTTTTCTTTCCCATCCATGGTCCTCTCAAAAAGAGAGGGTTTATAGCAGGGGTGGGCAAACTACAGCACGCAGGCCACATCTGGCCTGTGAGCCCATCCTGTCTGGCCCCTGAGCTCGCCGGGGAGAGGCAGCATAGCAGCATGTCTGGCTCCAGCCGCCGCTCTGAGCGGTGTGGTAAGGGGGCCGTGGCCGGAGCCGGAGTGTTGGATAAGGGGCAGGGAGCAGAGGAGTGGTGTGGGGGGCGAGGGGTCTCTGGAGGGGGTGGTCAGGTGACAAGGAGCTGGGGGGCTTAGATAGGGTGTGGGCTCCTGGGGGTGGAGGTCAGGAGACAAGAGCAGGGGGGCATAGGGGGTGGGATCTTGGGGGGGTGGTAGTTAAGGGTGGGGGGGGTCTCTGGAGGGGGTAGTCGGGACAAGGAGCAGGGCGGGGGTGGATGGCTCAGGGATTCTGAGGGGGGGAGTCAGGGGATGGAAAGTGGGAGGGGGCTGGGCCAGGCTGTTGAGGGGGGCACAGCCTTCTCTACCCTGCCTTCCATACAATTTTGCAACCCCGATGTGGCCCTCGGGCCAAAAAGTTTGCCCACCCCTGGTTTATAGTCTCTGCAAAATTCTGATGTTTCATGTTCAGATGTATATAGAACTAAGATTTGCAGATATATGTGATGTGGAAACCTATAGCTTTTTTAGTAACTCTGTTTGTGACTAATAGGTGTTTTCGATAATAACAAGCAGAGTTATTAAAAAGCTGACCATGTTCTAGAAGTGTATCCATGTGTTAACTCTGGAAGTAGAAGGTTTCAAAGAGTATTGTAGCATGTGTTAATTTTTTTTGTAACTTTTAGAAAAATAAAAATTTCTTACTCTTATTTAAATGTGTATCCTCTGAAAAATATTTATTATCAATGGCTCTCAACATCATTGTTTTAGTCACTCTTTATTGAATTTACTGGCCTATATCCTATTACTGAATGATAACTACCAGACAGGTGGGGCACCCGATTCTGAATTTTTGTATAAAGTATTTAAGTGATGTGTTTTACTTTTAAATATACCTGATTAGGAGAATTGGTTTCTAAATGTGGCTTAAGAAATGAGCAGTTCTTTCACCATCATTGTTCCTATGTGCATTATAACTGTTGTCTGGATATTTGCTTCTTCGGAACGTGTAGTAGTATTTTTAAGCAGCTTGGTTGCTTCTCCAAATGGACTTTGACAATAACCATGCAATCAGAAAAGCAGCTATTGAACTCAATGGGAATACTTGTGCATAAATGTTTGCTGATTTGGCTCTAAGTTTACAAAAAATTGTGTTTAAAATAATTAAATGGCAAAAGCATAAGGTGCAAATGAAAGTTTATTTAGTAAGCCAGATATTGAATTTTAGGGAAGATAGGAGCTACACAGTAATTTACAGACCTGAGGGTTTTAGTGTAATTAAATATAAATACCAGGTAATATTTAAATACTCAAAGTAAGACTAATAGACTAAATGATTTGAGCTTTTGGTAGTTAGTCCCATGGTACAAAATGTTACTTATTTATGAAATGTGTGGTGTTTACAACAGTCTAAATTTTACATAATTATGGAAGCATTGCTGTAGTTCACTTTTAATTACTAATCTCAAGTATGTTTTTAAGTAAATAGGTATGAGAAGTACCCTAAACTGCAAAGGGAGAAGGACATTTAGCACGCTTAATGCTTACAAGTCAAGCTCATGAGGTCACACTGGCTGCTCCACTCTGATTTCCTAGTATGCACCATGCTGTGATATTACAGCTACTGTTAAGCCATGGCTTAGGCTCATTTCTGGGGAGGAGTTATGTTAATTGCTGGTTTTTTTTCCTTGCAAGGATTAAAAATATATGCTAAATAAAATAGCAAAAAACATACAGAACATTGTAAAACTTTGCAAGATTATTCAAAAACATAATTGACTTGACGCAGATAGCTGGACTCTGTTTGCTGTGATAACACATTGTGTGTGCAGGGGACTCTGCAGCAGAACAAGAGCTGGGTGGTCTGACTTCATTGGGGTATTTGAAATGGACAGAAGGTAATATTTAGAATCAGTTACACTGCTTGCCTCTTTGTACCTATTTTATTTGGAGGTATTCAGCACTTAATTTTTTAAATAGTTACACAAAGCAGTTTTAAAGCAGAATCTGCTGGCATTTCCATTATAAACTTAATTTTGGGGAAGTGTTTTAACTTAGCTTTTTTGGTTTTTCCTTGTTGTGAAATTTGGTATATACTATATATAATGCAGTGTAGGATCATTTAGGGGCTGGGCTGTGATCATGAGCAGCCTGCTACTTACTGCTAATGGAGTTGTGCTCAGGTGGTAATGGGGGGGTTGTGCTCTTGATGCTTAAAGATTCAGGTTCAATCCCCAATAACAGCTTGTGGAGTTTGAATGCATATGTACATCCATGGGTCTACTCGTATGTTTTCTGGTTGAGCTGGAGGGCTGCAGGGTCTGGCCTTCTAATTATACAGTTATTTTCTCATTCTGGATTTTGTACTCTGGATTTCCTCTGTTTCAAAGTTATAACAGGTATTTAAAATAATCAACCAAGTTCTGTTTCAGTTAAGATGTGCTCAAATTAGCTAAACGATGAACAATCATACAGTATATTAATTGTAAGGTGTGTGTGGTAGAATTATGTAACATTTAAAAAAAGAAATTAGAAATCGCTAACAGTAGATACATACCAGGGCTTTCCACCTCTTTTTATCCCTTTCTCATAGCTTTTTTCTTTCCCCACTCCTTTCTTTTTCTGTCACCAGTGCCTTTCTGCAGCTGCTGCTATTTTGTGATTTTTGTGACTAGAAAGCTGCTAGTAGCACCAGAGTTCTGCCAAATCTTCCTTATTCATTGGTGCTAATGGTAGTTATAATAATGCAACGTATTTCATACCCCAATGCTACTTTCCCATCTCAAAATCTGTCTAGTGCACCTGAAGTCCAGTGGCTTAGGGATTTGTAGTGCTGAGGTCATTGTTGAATAAGACTCTGTGAGTATCTCATACGGATACCATAATTCCAAAGCTGGCTGTCATTAACTTTTGTTCGTGAGCCAATGTATATTTTACATCTCATTCAAAAACTAGATGCTGAAGGCTAAAGTGAATATTTATTTATAGAGCGCCTGTGATGCATGTGCCACTGTTGATGTCAGATAAGGAACCTGATTTTACAATCTAAGTAAACTGAATAAGGAGTGTGGAAGAAGGGATGAAATGCGAAAGCCAAGTGATTGAGCAGTTGTTTAGTACACCTTATCAGTTCCTTGTAGGTGTATAGAGGCTGTCTGCACCACTCCCCACACTTGGAACAAAGTATGGAGTTGTGAGTGGAAGAAAGAGAGCAAGGATTCTGCCAAGGTGAGGAGGGAAGTTGGCAGATCATAACCAAAGAACATTAGAAGCTGACAGAAATGTGTTGAAGGCTTCCATAAAAGAGAGAACCTTCTGGTCATGTAAGCATCTCGTATTCTAAGGTGAATTTATGCAAAGGATTTCTTAGAAAAACACAGCTAACTGCCATCTGCTGAATTTCTATAGCAGTAACAAAAGATGCACAAAGACAGTTGCTATTAGCTTAAAAATAACCCTTGTAGGCACATCTGTTGATGACCTGGCAGTGGAACATGGAGGACTGGAGTTAAAATTTCTTTAGGTTTCAGTGTAGTAGCCGTGTTAGTCTGTGTCAGCAAAATGAAAATAAGAAAGAAATACTTGTAGCACCTTAGAGACTAACAAATTTATTTCAGCATAAGCTTTCGTGGGTTAGTACCCACTTCATCGGATGCATGGAATGAAACATACAGTAGACAGATATTTATACAGTCAGAGAAACATGATAAGGTGGAGGTGCATAGACCAACCTTAAGAGGCTAATTAATTGAGAGGAACCATAACAGCAGGGGAAGAAAAACCTTTGAAGTGATAAACAAGATGGTCACACAGGTGTGAATGAGGATTGTTAACTTAAGGGAAATAGATTCAATTAACGTAATGGCCGAGCCATTCGAGGTCCTTATTTAATCCTGAGGTAATGCAATCTAGTTTGCATATCAATTCGAGTTCAACAGTTTCTCTTTGAAGTCTGCTTTTCGAGTTAATCTGTCGCAACACTGCTACCCTCAAGTCTGTCAGTGAGTGATTAGGGAGGTTGAAGTGTTCTCCTACTGGTTTTTGAATGTTATGATTCCTGATATCAGATTTATGTCCATTTATTCTTTTGCGTAGAGACTGTCCGGTTTGGCAGAGGGGCATTGCTGGCACATGATGGCATATATCACATTGGTAGATGTGCAGGTGAATGAGCCCCTGATGGTGTGGCGGATGTGATTAGGCCCTGTGATGGTATCACTTGAATCGATATGTGGACAGAGTTGGCATCGGGCTTTGTTGCAAGGATAGGTTCCTGGGTTAGTGTTTTTGTTGTATGGTGTGTGGTTGCTGGTGAGTATTTGCTTCAGGTTGGGGGGCTGTCTGTAAGCGAGGATTGGTCTGTCCTCCAAGATCTGTGAGAGTGAGGGATCATCTTTTAGGATAGGTTGTAGATCTTTGATGATGCGCTGGAGAGGTTTTAGTTGGGGGCTAAAGGTGACGGCTAGTGGTGTTCTGTTATTTTCTTTTTTGGGCCTGTCTTGTAGTAGGTGACTCCTGGGTACTCTTCTGGCTCTGTCAATCTGTTTTTTCACTTCAGCAGGTGGGTATTGTAGTTGTAAGAATGCTTGATAGAGATCTTGTAGGTGTTTGTCTCTGTCTGAGGGATTGGAGCAAATGCGGTTGTATCTTAGAGCTTGGCTGTAAACAATGGATCGTGTGGTGTGTCCAGAATGGAAGCTGGAAGCATGTAGGTAAGTATAGCGGTCAGTAGGTTTCCGGTATAGGGTGGTGTTTATGTGACCATCACTTATTAGCACAGTGGTGTCTAGGAAATGGACCGCTTGTGTGGACTGGTCTAGGCTGAGGTTGATGGTGGGATGGAAATTGTTGAAATCATGGTGGAATTCCTCAAGGGCTTCTTTTCCATGGGTCCAAATGATGAAGATATCATCAATGTAGCGCAAGTAGAGTAGGGGTGTTAGGTGACGAGAGCTGAGGAAGCGTTGTTCTAAGTCAGCCATAAAAATGTTGGCATACTGTGGGGCCATACGGGTACCCATAGCAGTGCCACTGACTTGGAGGTATATATTGTCCCCAAATGTGAAATAGTTGTGGGTGAGGACAAAATCACAAAGTTCGGCCACCAGGTTAGCCGTGGTAGTATCGGGGATACTGTTCCTGACAGCTTGTAGTCCATCGTTGTGTGGAATGTTAGTGTAGAGGGCTTCTACATCAATAGTGGCCAGGATGGTGTTGTCTGGAAGATCACCGATGGATTGTAGTTTCCTCAGGAAGTCAGTGGTGTCGCGAAGATAGCTGGGAGTGCTGGTAGCATAGGGCCTGAGGAGAGAGTCTATATAGCCAGACAATCCTGCTGTTAGGGTGCCAATGCCTGAGATGATGGGGCGTCCAGGATGTCCAGGTTTATGGATCTTGGGTAGCAGATAGAATGCCCCTGGTCGGGGTTCTAGGCACGTGTCTGTACAAATTTGTTCTTGTGCTTTTCCAGGGGGTTTCTGGAGCAGATGGTGTAGTTTCTTTTGGTACTCCTCAGTGGGGTCAGAGGATAAAGGCCTGTAGAATGTGGAGTTACAGAGCTGCCTGACAGCTTCTTGTTCATATTCCAACTTATTCATGATGACGACAGCTCCTCCTTTGTCAGCCTTTTTGATTATGATGTTAGAGTTGTTCCTGAGGCTGTTGATGGCATTGTGTTCTGCACGGCTGAGGTTATGGGGCAAGTGATTTTGCTTTTCTACAATTTCAGCTCGAGCACGGCGACGGAAGCAGTCTATGTAGAAGTCCAATTTGTTGTTTCGACCTTCAGGAGGAGTCCACGCAGAATCCTTCTTTTTGTAGTTTTGGTAGGAAGGATTCTGTGGGTTAGTATGTTGTACAGAGGTCTGTTGGAAATATTCTTTGAGTCGGAGACGTCGAAAGTAGGATTCTAGGTCACCGCAGAACTGTATCATGTTCGTGGGTCTTGAGGGACAAAAGGAGAGGCCCCGAGAAAGGACAGATTCTTCTGCTGGGCTGAGAGTATAGCTGGAAAGATTAACAATATTGTTGGGTGGGGTAAGGGAACTGCTGTTGTGGTTCCTTGTGGCATGCAGCAGTTTAAAATTTCTTTAGTTTTCTGGGTTGGGAGTCTGAAGAGGCAGCTCACCTAGCCCTGTGTATTGCTCTTTGTGTTTTTTAGATGACTTCCCTCTCTACCTCCCTATATTCCTAACTAACATTTGGAGCAGTTCTGGTAAGAGTCACACCCACACCCCTCTCAGCCCAGGGCTACACTAGGGGAGGGGGTCGATCTACGATACGCAACTTCAGCTACGTGAATAGCGTAGCTGAAGTCGGCGTATTGTAATCGACTTACCTGGCCATGAGGACGGCGGCGAGTCGATCGCTGCCGCTCCCCCGTCGACTCCGCTTCCGCCTTTCGATGAGGTGGATTTCCGGAGCCGACGGGGAGCGCGATCAGGGATCGATTAATCGCGTCTTAACGAGACGCGAAAAATCGATCCCCGATAGATCGATTGCTACCCGCCGATCCGGCGGGTAGTGAAGACAAGCCCTCAGTCTTGAATGAAGTTGTTGCAATGTGGGGCCCGAGTGAGGTTAAAAAGGGGGTTGGGAATGTGTGTGTATTTATTAAACCACATCTGATTCAGAATATAGTCAATATTAGACTTCCCTGTCTCCATTAAAAAGTCCATATATTCTCATGACAAGCTATGTTCATAAGGTGACCTATTTGCTTTATAGTACCATATAAGCATCATGTGATGTGACACTTGCTGTAACAAACACTATTTTTTGTTGGATAAGACAGCAACTAGGCTCATGAAATACGTGTAACGTTTTTGCTTTGTTTCTTGAAAGCTTTATCCTGCATAGCCTCTTCTCTGTCAAATTTTTCATACTTTATTGAGTGTGTGTACCACTTTTGAGCACTTGAGGAAGGAACATCTTTCCCTGCTATTTTGTTATCCTCCATTTGAGTTCTTGAAAGGGAGATAGACACAATAATTGAGCACAGTGAGAAATGAATGTAATGTAATGAACTGAAGTGCGTAGGGTTTTATGAGGTGTGTGTGTGTGTTTTTTTTTTTTTTTTGAATGGAAAATATTACCCATAAAGTTCACCTCTTATTTTATTTTTTTTGGTCATGTCAGTATTAAGTTTTTCCAGCTTCATACAGGTGTTGCTGAAATTTGATAAAATTGTGTAATCCAGTCACTATGCACCAGGAGTCAAACTTGAGCTTTCATGATTACTTTATTTTCCTATTTTGGCAGAGAACTTCAGGGTCTCAATGCACAGGAGAAGATGGTGTAAAGAGGAAGTATTTACATTTTGTAGGTATTAAGGGTTTTTTGGGGAAAAGAGTGAGGGCTAAATCATAGAATCGTAGGACTGGCAGGGACGTCGAGAGGTCATCTAGTTCTAGTCCAGTCCCCTGCACTCATGGCAGGACTAAGTATTATCTAGGCTATATCTGACCGGTGTTTGTCTAACCTGCTCTTTAAAAATCTCCAATGATGGAGATTCTACAACCTCCCTAGGCAATTTATTCCAGTGCTTAACCACCCTGATAGGAAGTTTTTCCTACTGTCCAACTTAAACTGACCTTGTTGCTATTTAAGCCCGTTGCTTCTTGTCCTATCATTAGAGGTTAAGAAGAACAATTTTCCTCCCTCCTCCTTGTAACAACCTTTTACGTACTTGAAAACTGTTATCCTGTCCCCCCTCAGTCTTCTCTTCTCAAGACTAAACAAACCCAATTTTTTCAATCTTCCCTCATAGGTCATGTTTTCTAGACCTTCAATCACTTTTGTTGCTCTTCTCTGGATTTTCTTCAATATGTCCGCATCTTTCCTGAAATGTGGTGCCCAGAACTGAACACAATACTCCAGTTGAGGCCTAATCAGCGTGGAGTAGAGTGGAAGGATTACTTCTCGAGTCTTGCTTACTACACTTCAGCTAATTCATCCCAGAATGATGATTTGTTTTTTGTTTTTTTTTGCAATGGTGTTACATTGTTGGCTCATATTTAGCTTGTGATCCACTATGACCCCCACACCTCTTTCTGCAGTACTCCTTCCTAGGCAGTCATTTCCCATTTTGTATGTGTGCCATTGATTGTTCCTTCCTAAATAGTGTACTTTGCATTTGTCCTTATTGAATTTCATTCTATTTACTTTAGACCATTTCTCCAGTTTGTCCCAATCATTTTGAATTTTTATTCCATCTTCCAACCCGCCCCAGCTTGGTATCATCCACAAACTTTATAAGTGTACTCTCTATGCCATTATCTAAATCATTGATGAACATATTGAACAGAATCGGACCCAGAACTGATCCCTGCAGGACACCACTCGAGATGCCCTTCCAGCTTGACTGTGAACCATTGATAACTACTCTCTGGGAATGGTTTTCCAGCCAGTTATGCACCCTCCTTACAGGAGCTCCATCTAGGTTGTATTTCTCTAGTTTGCTTATGAGAAGGTCATGTGAGATAGTATAAAAAACCTTACTAAAGTCAAGATATACCACATCTTCTGCTTCCCCCCTATCCACAAGGCTTGTTACCCTGTCAAATAAAGTTATTAGGCTGGTTTGACACGATTTGTTCTTGACAAATCTCTGCTGACTGTTACTTATCACCTTCTTATTTTTTGGGTTTTCACAGATTGCTTATTTATTTGCTCCATTATCTTTCCGGGTACTGAAGTTAGGCTGACTGACCTGTAATTCCCTGGGTTGTCCTTATTTCCCTTTTTATAGATTGGCACTATATTTGCCCTTTTCCTGTCCTCTGGAATCTCTCTCGTCTTCCATGACTTTTTTGAAGATAATCACTAATGACTCAGATACCTCCTCAGTCAGCTCTTTGAGTATTCTAGGATGTATTTCATTGGGTCCTGGTGACTTGAAGAGGGTGGGCTCAGATTACTAGCACAGAAATTGAAAAGATTTTTGGAAAATGATTTAACTAAGAGCTGGACAGAACTTGAATTGGGCTGGTATGTTCCCATATATACTGCAGGGGTTCTCAAACTTCATTGCACCCTGACCCCCTTCTGACAATAAAAATTACTAATGACCTCAGAAGGGGGGACCGAAGCCTGAGCCCCACGGCCCTACGTGGGGGTGGGCGGAGCAAAGCCCAAGGGCTTCAGCCCCAGCCAGGGAGCCTGTAACTTAGCCCTGCCACCCAGGGTTGAAGGCCTCTGGCTTCGGTCCCGGGCGGTGGGGCTCGGGCTTTGTCTTTGGATCTGGGCCCCAGCAACTCTAAGCCAACCCTGGTGACCCCATTAAAATGAGGTTGCGACCTATTTTGGGGTCCTGACCTACAGTTTGAGAACCGCTGCTGTACTGTTACCTCTCTGAGTCCACTGACATCTTGCTTTACCTCCTTCCCCCAATGTCAGCTGTGAATGGCCACTATGAATGGCCACCGCTCCTGAGCTACTGCATGCAGCTGCTGCAGAACATGAGACAGCAGTGGGGAGCCAGTGCACAGCCTTCCAGTATAGAAGAGAGAGCCATCTGGTGGTGATTACGGCTGCTCTTGTTGGCCAGGATTGAATACTGGGGCTTTTCTCCTGTTACCTTCTCCTACAGCCTATGCTGTCAGCTACTCAGGAGTCGAGGGAGAGGATTTGACTCCAGGACCCCTCTTTGCTACTTTGCTTCTTTCCCCTGTTGTCTACCTTTTCCCTGCCTTTCTCTTCCACCAAGAAATGGGGAGGGTAAAGGGAGATGAGATGGAGAGGGTCATGGTCAGGAAAGGAGATGTAATGTGGTGGGAACAGGTCATGAGTAATGTTGTGGGTGGAGCTGGTGCTGTGGGCAGAGCCTGAGTGATTATCACCACCTACTCTTTTTCCCATTTGGTTCTGGAGCTGGAGGGAAGACAATGGGTGCTGAGGAGCACTCTAGTCAGAAAAGAATATGAGATATGTGTGTTATAATACAAAAGGATCTCTTATTTCCTAGTAAAGGATAGGACAGAAATTACAGTTGAACTTGAGGAAGCGCAGGTTGGGATCAGAGTTAAATTCAAGAAAGGTAATGGGATGTCAGATAAAGAATGAAATAAAAATGAAAGAGGACCTTGACATATTGAACATTACTGAAAAATGGTGGAATGACCAAAGACAAATGGGACCTGGCTATAAACTCCACAGGAAGGACAGATTAGGCTAAAAAGACTGAGTGGTAGTACTATATGTAAGAGAGAGCTTTGACTCTAATGAGGCCGCTCTTGACCATAGTCGCTGGGGGTGAAGGAATGACTATTAGAAAAAAGTGAAAGCTTCAAATTACTACTTAACCACCAAAGTGCTAATTTGTCCTTTAATAGCAGCCATTACAGACATTGTTATTTTTACTCACTCCATATTGTGAAGTAGAAACTGTTTAGTACTCCCATTTTTTTTTTTTTTTTTAAACGTAGAATGGTAGTTAAAAGTTAAGTGGCTGTGGAACCAAACCGCTGCTGAAAGGGCATCAGGGCTTCTGGAGAATAGGAGAAAAGAGGAAGTTCCACATAGTCCAGAAAACCTTTCATATATGAAACAAAGCAAAAAAAAATAAAAATAAAAAATAAAAGAAAGTTAGATAAGAAATATATTCAAAATACTCTTAACATTTTCCCTTTTCACACAGTACACAGCTAATGTGTGGAACTCATTGCCGCAAGACATAACAGAGGGAAAAAATATTAAATATTCTAATAGTAGTAAACTGCCAGAACGTGCATTTCCTTTTGGTGTACCTTTTCAGTGGCTGAAGGCATGAAGCTGAAAATGTACTCAAGGCATATGTACAATAGCTTACTATTGTGTTCCCTAGCATGGCTTATTGTTCATCAAATGTTACAACTGAGGAACACAAGGATTAATGATCCCTAGAATAAGTGTTCTGTATCCATTTTACTCACAATCTTTGTCTGGTGGTTTAAGTACTGATATCAAAGACTTGAACCTGGGTGTCCTCTGTGGTAGACATAGCTTCTCAAACTGTAATATTTGGTCAGTAAGTTGAGGCATCTTTCATCTTTTCATTAACAATATTCAAAACCCTTTCAGATATTTCAAGTTTCGATTAAAAGCCTTCAAATGAAAGCCAACAAAAATTGAACAAATGTGACACCAGCAGCGCAGTTATATTAGAACAGGCATCGGCAACCTTCGGCACATGGCTTGCCAGGGTAAGCCCTCTGGCGGGCCGGGCGGTTTGTTTACTTGCCGCGTCGGCCGGTTCGGCCAATTGTGGCTCCCACTGGCCGCAGTTCACCGTCCCCAGCCAATGCGAGAAGCGGCGCACTGGCCGCTGCTTCCCGCAGACCCCATTGGCCTGGGACGGCGAACCGCGGCAGTGGGAGCCGTGATTGGCCGAACCGGCGGACGCGTCAAGTAAACAAACCGGCCCGCCCCGCCAGGGGGCTTACCCTGGTGAGCTGTGTGCCTAAGGTTGCCGATACCTGTATTAGAACATTAAAGTTCACACTATCCATTATTTTTTGACCTACTGCTTGTGAAAGGTGGGTACATTGACAAACATAAGGGCTGTAATATGTTTAATCATTGAATAGATACAGCTTGGGATGTGGCAAGGAAAGCACAAGCTTTCCTAGACCACTGTGTCTCATCCTTCTGCCAATGTACCTCAACTTTGATCAGGAAGAATCACCTTTAAGGGTGAGCAATTGTAGTGATTTTTCCACTGGGAAGTGGACTGAGACCACAAACCTCATTTCATATTGGAGACTGAAGAGCCATTAACTGAATTTCAATTCTTACTTACCTGGCCTGGATTTGAAACAGTGATATAGAGTCTGTAAGCTGTATCTCATTTGCTCATTATCAGTCTTTTCTTTTCTCTCCCCAGCCTCCAACAACATTAGAGTACTTTGTGCTTTCGAATTAATGAGCATGTCAATGAAAGTATGGCCAGTCTAACATGTTTTTTGTAATTTTTCTTACAGGAGTTTTGTAAGGGTTAATAATAAATGATGTACAGAGCTTTGAACATGTAAACCACTTGAAGTATCAAGTATTCTCAAAAAAATTGTAAAGTTAAATCCTGTTCTAGTTATTTTTAATATTTTGAGTAGGTATTATGTTTTTGTAACCTAAGTGGATTTTTCTTACTTTATCTCAGAACATAAGAAAATATGTGCATATTGCAATTATTTATTATATGTCAGATGCATCTTAAGAGTCAAGAAGTAAGGCTGCCAAGCAATGCTATAAATTTAAAACTGTCCTACAGCAAGATAGTATGATGCAAATATGAATTAATAAGATCACAAACTGAATTTCAGCAAAACAACCATGATTTACATTAAATTAGGAAATTTAAAACCGATTTAGTTTGTTTTACTGAGCATTTGCTTAATAACATTTCGCCTTCTTGCAATCTTTTTAAAGACAATAATTCGTCTGTGAAATGCAGGCACATCCTCAGTAGAAAAATTGAAAGCAACAGCTCACTTTCTGAAACCACACATATAGTGATAGAAAGAAATATTTCAGCTCTACAAAATTTAATAAATCATCCCATTTCCTAATTTGATCATATTAGATGCTGATGTGGAAGAAGCATTTCAAATACCATCTCCTCATTAATATACATCAGTCTGGGGAATAGAATGGAATACTTATGCAGAGATGTCACAGTTACTGTTTCTTAGTTTACTAAGTGAAACAGGTTGATGTGATACTGGGTGCTATTTGTCAATGTCTTGTTAAAATGGTTTGGGTCGAGTTATGGAGTCCAGAAAGACGGCGGCTGATAAATCAAAAGTGGATTGAGTGGACAGGAGGCAGTGATTGATACTGTGACAGGATATGAAGAAAGGAATCTTGATACAAGCATGCATGATATTGAATATGAGAAGGAAAATGGCCCTGGAGTATGGATATTATTCAGGGGAATGAGAATAATATCAGCTTGAAATTATTGCTGGGTGAATATTAGGATAGTTCTTATTAGAGTATTATGCTTCTCCAGGATGGAGGAACTAAAATATGTATAATTTATATGTGCATAGTATTAACCTATGTCTTGAGTTTATTACAATTATTTTTCCCTGTTAATAGAAAAGAACTGTTTTTTCTTATACATCAAATCTCCTAATTTAAATCTTTGAATTCATAGAGCTTTAAACAGAATAAAACAAAGGATACTATTGAGTTCATGCAATCCAGAGGTTATAGAGTACTGTACTGTAATTGTGTTTAAATCTGAGAGTTTGTTTTTATTGTCTGCCAAGCATTTTTGGCTTCTACTGTTACCTGAAATTGAAAGCTGCTGTCATTAAACATTTTTGAATTCAGTTCAGTTTTTAGGTACTTCGACAATTACAGATCTATATACCTAATAGATGAGACTTTCTAAAAATGCTCAAGGTTGGTAATGTTGGTGTTTCTGGATTACCAATGACAAATATTTTCCGACCAGGACTTTTGTTTGAAAATACTTTACACTTTGATTACAAATTTTCCTCTTTAACTGATTTAATGTTGAAACGTGTGCATGCTATTGTAAGCAGGTGGAAAGGAGGCTACTTGCTATGGATAGTTTCAGAAAATTCTCATTTATTTTTAGGTTAAAAGCAAGATGGATGTTGATTGAACTTTCCATTGTCCTGGCATTGTAAACTAGAATTAATTCAAGGTCAACCCCGATAATTTGTCAGAATTCTTTTAGTTTAGAACGTTTGCATCCTGGAAGGATGTGGTCTCCTAATTATGCAAAGAAGTACAATGTGAAAAAGGTCAAGGAATTAAAAATACTAAATTGTGGAGAACTCCACCCACTCAGTGTGCTGGCTATTCAGGTGTGCAAGATAGCACTAGGTTTAGGGGTTAATCTTTAAACTGCATTGCCAGAATTATGAGTCACATAAAGTAAGATGTTACTGCTAGAATTACAAGAAAGTGTTTGTTTTGTTTTAAGCACTGCTTTTGAAAACTCTCCACTGCTTCAAACAGAAGTATAGGGCTTGATTCTGGTCCCACTGAAGTCATTGGAAGTCTTGCTGTTGACTGAGCAAGATCAAGCCCATCTTTTCTCTCAAACATTTATTAATAGCCAATGCAAACAATAATAGTACAGCACTTTATTACAGATCTTAGGCTTTTTGGAAAATAAAATCCCCTTCCGTTGTCTTATGCACAAATACTTCTTCTTTTTTTTTTTTTTTAGAGAATGATTTGATTTTCCTTAAGTAAAGATTCTGAACCATCAGCTAAGTATGCAATGATACCACTAACAGAAAATGCGAATGAAAAACTTTTAAGATGACCTATATGGAAGTACTGTCAAGTAGCCTGAGCAGACTCTATTGATACTGTGTTTGCCTTTTATTGTTAGACCATCCTTTTATCTGCTGTCTGCTGACAGTCCGGGTCATTTTGTGTGTGTTTGTGGGTGGAAGTGCAGTGGATGTGGGATAAAGGTTTTAGTGGCATGAATTGGGGCTTACAGCATTAATCAAAAGCATTGAAACAGCAATGCAGTCATCCCAAATCCAGGCCATTAAAACCTACCACACTATTATGTATTTTGGTCATGCCACATGCATTTAACAGAAGAGCACTAATTTTTTTTATGGTAGTTATTGTGTCTCTCCACTTGTAAAGCCAAACTGCCTGGATACCATAAGTGCAACTGAGAAGACTTTGGAGGGAACATAAGAACTGTTGTACTGAAACAGACCAGTGGTTGGTCTTGACAATTGGAAAAATGGGTCTTGACTGTAAATTGATGTAAAACAACGTTTCATCTCATGATATTGAACCTCAAAGATATCACTGGTCTAGAAATGAATTTTGCTCATCGTGCATATCATCTGTGATTTTTTTGGATGGGAAAGTAGAAAATAATGTCTCTGGAAGTTAATTGTCTTTTTATAACAAAGCATCTATCTGAAAGTTGCTCCATGACTTGGAATGATGTTACTTCTGGTAGAGATGTATTAGTGAACAAAGTGGCGGTGAGGTGGCTAGAAGCGCATTATAAATGCACTTTATCATAAATACAGCATAATATCAGGCTCTTTAGTTGTTTACATAGTTACCATGATGTATATGTCTGTAAATATGTATTTAATCTCGGTGTCTAAAAATTTGAAGCATTTGTTTTGGTTGTGTAAATAACTAAAGCTCTGCAAAACGTCAGTGATTTCTTCAGATGAATCCTTTTTTACATATTTGACTAGCTATTTGATTAGATACACTGCATGACAAGTAGAGATGATGAAAACATTCCAACAAAAGATTTTTCAATGGAAAATGCCTCTTCAACTACAACTAAAAGGTTTGTGGGTGTGGGAAAATTCAGTTTGGTTGAAATTTATTTTTTCACAAAAAATTGGAAATGAAAAATTTTCAAGAATTTTTTTGTTTTGATTTTGGTGAATGGTGCAATGTTTTCTCTTTTGCTCATTTTATTTGTTTCTGTACTAGAAAAAAGCGAATGTTTTTTTCCATTGAAATGAATGCAAAAATTTAATGCAAAACAAAAAATTAGTGGAAAATTTAAAACAAAACTATTTTAAGTTCTTTTGACATTTCCCCTGAAATATGCTTGCCTTGTTTTGACCAGCTTTAAATAAAAAATGCCTATGTAAGTATCAAGTTGTAGTAATAGCCTCCGAACAGGATTTTAAAAATCCTAGTAGCAGCATGCTATCAGAAACTTACATTTCACATCCATAATATCAGAAGGTCATTTTGATTTCCTTCCAGTTAGTTAAAAATAACTTGAAATGTAGATGTGCATTTTCAGATTAACTGCTTTGTGTTCTGTCTGTTTTATACACAATATAAGGAAGCCTAATTTAATATATCATACTTTTAATAACTACATTTGGTATCCTGCTAAATGTAATTTTATTAAATTTGCAAATGAGCAATAGTAGTCCTGCAGCATGAAAATGTGTAAGTTTAAGAACAGCAATGTAGCAATCCAGTTTTTTTGGTCTTCAGTAACATCAAGAAGTTCTTGGCATTTATTGGATGGTGAATCTGACGAATAAAGCAATACAACAAGATTTTGTGCTGTGTATGTGTGTATAAAATCACTATTCTGTTTTTGTCCTTTTATAAGCTCATTTGAAGTGAAGCTGAATGCATAACATCTTAACTATTGAACAATTATGCAATGTTTCTGTTGACAGATATTTTATTAAAGCATCAATAATGCACAGCTATAGGTTGTGGGTAAAACTGTCCAAAGAGGTAAACACTGAGAGCTTGTATGTTTGCTTGTCATTAGCATGGTGAATAAAAAGGCAGCTATCTCTGTCAATTAGCTATGTTCCTGGCATCATCATCCATCACCATCATCATCATAGTTGTTGTTTCTACCATGGTAGTGCCCACAGTGTGCTAGGCCCTTTCCAAATATCAGAAGACACAGTACTGACCTCAAAGTGCTCACAATCTAAAACAAGCAACAAAGGAAGTTGGAGCAGAGAGGACTAAAACAAACTTAACTGATTATTTAAAATTTTATCACAAACTGCTTCTACCTATCCATTATTAGTTGGCAGTTTCTTGTAGACATCCATGCTAGAAATTGTTTTTTGGAGGGATTTGAAGGAGTAGAAGGGGTAGTGCCCTTGGGGGCTAGCTCAGGAAGCGGGGTTAAAAAAGGTGAGGATTACTGTGTGAGAGAAGAGGTTAAATTAGGAGAGGAGGGTTGGAGGAGATTGAGGCTGCTATTAACCTCAGAGCAGAAGGCTGATGCAAAAAGAGACAATGGTGGATAATTGAGGAGGAGCAGAATTGTGAAGGGCCTAGAAGGTAGGGACAAGGAGCTTGAATCTGATGCTGTGGAACATGAGGAGCCAATGAGTAGATTCAAAGGGAAAGGTATGTGTGACATGGTCAGAGTAATGGGCAAGGAAGATTACCTTGGTGAATGTTTTTTGCATGGGATTAGAGAGAATTGATGGAAGTGTTGGGGTGGTGGTGTCCAGAATAGAGGGGTAATCAAGATAAGTGTGATAGACTGTACTCGTGTTCACCATTTTTACAAGACTATGATACATTTTGTACAATGTATGCCTTGTGAGGTATCATTTGAAAACTCATAATCCAGTGAATATTATTATCCTGGTAAAATGTGTATCAGCACTGTATATAAAGTTAAACGATTCTACTGTACAACATTGCTATAACATGCTCAGAAAAGCAGGCCCAAACCAGTTTTTCAGAGACAAAGACACACTGGTCCCCCCGGGCAGGTATCAACATAATCAGATGAACTTTTATGGACTATCACCTAGGTTAGTGGCCATTCTTTGGCAGGAAGAAGGGTGTGAGCAAGAACTTTACACGGAAACTCCCAGCTCTCCCATTGTCAATGTGTAAACAGTCTGGCTGTCGCCTGAACCCCAGTTGGAGGTAATCCTCAAAGAGGGGAGAAGGGTATAAGTGAGAAACAGAGGCTCCCAAATCACCTCCCTCCCCTCATCTCTACTCATGGCAGCTACAACACTTGAAAGACAAAGGAAGCATCATAGAACTGGGAGAGGGGTCCTGGCTGGGAGGCCTTTCAGCTAGTACAGACTACTGTAAGCATATGATGAGATAAAACCTTTACTTTGAATCCATTTAGCTTGTTAAGTTAGGCATTAGTTTGCGTATTCTCTTTTATTTTCTTTGCAACCAATTCTGACTTTATGCCTCATTACTTGTAGTCACTAATCTTTCTGTAGTTTAATAAACTTGTTTTTTTGTTTTATTTAAACCAGTGTGTGTTTGTTTGGGAACCTCCACTTGAGATAACAAGGTCTGGTCATATATAATTTTCCATTGATAAAATGACTGACTTTCTATGAGCTTGTATTGTCTAGGAGGGTGCTGGACAGTACAAGAGGCACATTTCTAAGGGAAGATCTGGGACTGGGAGTTTGCTGGTGTTGCCCTGTATGTAGTTCATGAGTGGCTGGCCAGAGCATTTATGTCATTCAGCTGGGAGTGATTTTGCATACTAGAGATTGTGTGTGAGCAGGCCCAGGAGTGATTTGTTCTCACAGCAGAACAGTATAAAAGGCAACCCAGGTTGGAGGTTTAAAGGGACACAGCTGTTCAGCAGTTCAGATTGTACCGTGGCTAATGTCACGGAGAGATGAGGGCCTAGGTGAAAACCTTAGGTGTGTGGATAGAAAGAAAAAAGATGGAACTTGGGACTGTGCGGAGGAAGAAAGCAAGATTTTTAACATAACTTGAATGTATGGGTCACAGTGAGAGGCAGAATTATAGTGGAAGCCCAGATTATGAGAGAGAATTTTATAGGTAGTCCAGTGGTGTCAAAAGTGACAGGAGAATGGGAGGCATAGGGAGAGCTGGGGAGGAAAGATAAGTATTTCGGTTTTGGCCATACTAAAGACATGAGGAAGAGATGGAGAGACAGACTGAGATGTGGGATTGAGTGGGAAGAGACAGGTCAGGACCAGAAAGACAAGTTTGTGAGTAATCGGCATAAAGATGGAGTCCTGTGGGTGGAGATTGGAGAAGTGGAGGAGGACTCACCAAAGGGGAGACTGACTGAATAGTCAGAGCAGAAGGAAAGGGATCAGGACAAACCAATTGTGGAAGACAGAGGTGAATGGTTGGCCACAGTTCTTCTAAAAGTTCTCGCTAAGTGCTCCTTTGACATCATTGCCTCTGAAAATGAGTCTGAGCATTTTCCAAAGAGAGAGTGATAGAAATCTTAGGTAAGATCAAGCAGCATTGCTTTCTTTAAATATTTCTTAGAGCACTTCTCCCCTCTTTTATTGTTTGACTTTAACTGCTGGATTTGTGCTTTTAAAATTGTGATTTACTGATTCAGATTCTTTTTTAATTTTTTTTTTAAAACTCTGCTTTCTAGACAGTTTAACACTGTCACATATCGTTAACTATGCAGAGCCACATAATAAGGGACCTGAGTAAACATTGTCTTTGTGGAGGTGGGGGATGGAAAGGGTGGAATATAAGATTACAAAGCTTGGTTAGGTACTTCAAAACATATATATTTAAGTAAAGTACTTGAGGACATTTTACGTTCCACTTCAAATACAGAACTGGGGGCAGGGGAGAAGCTGGTTGAATTCACATTATTGAACTTATTTGTGGAGCCTTACATCCTTTGTAGATGGTAAGGTCAGACCATGTTTTGTTCTGGTTCCATCAATAAACCAACAACATGTAAGATTTCTCTTTTGGACTTGGCAATTGCATTAGAGGTTACATTACTAATAGGCTCTTACTTTAAAAAAAACTTTTTAGCTATCATCGAGTCTCTCAAAGGAAATAAAAAAACTTTGTCTATGTGAATGCAGTGAAAAAATAAAGAGGTGAAGCAAAAGCTTACACAATATCCTTGAGCAATAATCCACCAATGAGGATATTACCAAGATCTAATTGACCGCTTTGGGAAATTAAACTTCATAAGGCAAAGCCAAGGGCTCTTAAGTTATCAATAAGGCCAGATAGCTGCTAGTGACAGCTGCTTTGATGCCTCTCATTGATATAAAAAAGCTAAATCATATGAATGCATAAGTGCTGTTCGCTTACTGCTGAGTTCTGCTAAGTAATGATTCTAATTATATTTTTTAATTTTATCAGCACTCCAGGTGCTATATTTAAAGAATGAGGTTTAAGCATAACTTCATATATGTCTAATGTGACATTTGTTTGCAGAATTTTTATAATGTTTCATTTGGAGAAAGCAGTTGAAAAACCAGAAAAAAAATTTGAACTGGACTTTTTTTGTGGAGGGTTGCTTCATTAATTTGAAGCATTCAGTGTACCACCCACTTTATTCTAGGATGACTTTGTCCTTTTAAAACTTTTTTTTTATGTCCCTCCCTTTCCATAATTTGACCACCATCATGGTCATATCTTTAGTGATGAAGGTAGGAAGTACACTTTTAGGTAATTGTTATGAAGGCAGCTCCACAGATCAACATAAAACAGGTGTGTTAAAGATGCATAGATAATAACAAGATGGAAATTAGGTATATGAGATAAATGACTGTTAGCCCAGGGAGTGGGATTATCCATAAATTTGAGTCTCCAGAATGGTGATAGTATCCCATACCAACTTAAAACTTTTTAAAAAGTATACTTTATCCTTAAAACTAAAAAAGTTAATGATTTGATTCAGTTTCAGAATTTATTTTTGTACCATCACTTCTCATTTTCTTTTCTTTCATTTTGTCTGTTTGTTGTACTCATTTGTTGCTTCATACCTAATATTAAGTTAGTGTTTGTGGGCATTATTGTAATACTGTTACTAATACAGATATAATTAAGGTGTCAGTAGCAACTCCATAGATGATGTTGCTTTGGGATTTGTGCTTAATGCAAGACTAAATTCCCCTTTATTTCACATAAATGGGTTTAATTTATTTTCCTAATGAAGCACGTTAGCTCTTCAAAGGACAATTGAATTTTTAAAAATTTATTAGTGAATATTTTACCAACTTCTGCTGAGAAAACACTTCAGAATGTTTTTCTTTCTTAAAATTTCTATTGGTTTCCTCTAATTTCTTCTGGTTTCTCTAACTCCAAACTTCACCTCTGTGCATACAAAGTAATAATATCTCATGAAATAGGTCACCTATGAAATTTTAAAATTAAAAACAGAGTTATTTTCCTTATTTAGGGTAACCTAATTATTTTTTGCCAAGATTATCTGATGGGACTGCTCAATTCTCTCAGGCTTCTAATTTCAAGTACTACCAACCTGCCTCATTGATTCTCTAGCTGTGCTTTGCACATGCTCCTGATGAGCTAAGGAGACAGGCTGGAGAGTAAGGAATGGATTTTGTCAGAGAAAGGAGACTCTGGGGGCCCTGGAGGAGAGATGGGAAGTAGAGGCAGGCAGAATTGGCAGGGCATGAGGGGTTAAGAGGTAGGAGTGTGTGTGTGTGTGTGTGTGTGTGTGTGTGTGAGAGAGACAGACACACACACACAGGGTGGTGGGAGGGGGAGTATAGAGGAATGATGAAACTGCCAGGGCTCAAGGGGTGGCTTCTGCTACGGCATCTGTGTTTGAAGGGTTTTTCTGGTGCTGATGCCTTAGCTCTTGTGCACACCGAGGCAGCAATAATGAGGAAGCCGTGTACATGCATGTACCATACCATTATTTTGTCAGGGGGCTCCCATGACACTGTTGCATTGGTGAAATGGGGAATGGAGGAAGCCCTTGATGCTCTGATGCCTTAGTGCCCGGGCACTGAGCTTTCCCACACCCCATGCTGTCTGCAAAGGTCTTTCCCACCCAGACCTTTGACTCTCTCTTGTGCCTTTATATCCCTGCTAAAGTCTGGTCTTCCTCCATCCCCCAAAACATTAATTCCCTGTAGCCTGACTAACCTACAAGCCAGCCCACAGTGCTGCTGATGCGGTTGGGTAAGGGAGATCAGTAAGGATGTGGAGAGAGGAGGACTTGAATGGGGATTTGGGGGTTAGTATGGTTGTGATGGAGCCTGTGTGTGTGTGTGAGTGTAAAAGCACGTGCAGCTGACCAGTGGGTTGTGATGGTGAGCCTCATTCCTTGGTACTGAGGCATCATTGCATGAATGGGCCTTCCACAGTGCTGCTCTCTTAGTGGACTGGGGAGTTGAGGGAGCCTTTTAAGTACGCATGACTCTGTGGTGATACAAAAGGTTTCCTTCACTCCAACTCAAGCTGTACAGCACAGTCCCTCTTGAAGCCACAACCCACAGGTAATATCCTCTTACCCACTCTTCCTTTGGTTCCTCTGGTGTGCCATGGTATCAGTACTGCGGAGAATGAGAAGTAATGTAGAGGGGCAGGAATTAGTAGGATTATATGGGGAAGATAATTGCAATGCATCAAATTATTAATATCTTCTATCAGACTTTTAGGAAACAACCAGAGCTTGATAAAACATTGTAATTTCAGTCTCTGTATTACTGAACAGGGGGATTTACAAATTGACTGTAATAAACACATATTAAAAACTCACTAATTCACATGAATGATAGAGATCACATTGGTGTAGCCGTGTTAGTAGCTGTGTTAGTCTGGATCTGTAGAAGCGACAAAGGGTCCTGTGGCACCTTATAGACTAACAGAGGTATTGAAGCATAAGCTTTCGTGGGTGAATACCCACTTCTTCGGATGCAAAGAAGAAAGATGTTTGCATCTGAAGAAGTAGGTATTCACCCACGAAAGCTTATGCTTCAATACCTCTGTTAGTCTATAAGGTGCCACAGGACCCTTTGTCGCTTCTAGAGATCACATTGTTCGCTCATTTGTAGTGAAAGTGGAAACAAACCTAACTAGGATGATACATTGCCAAATATAGTCACAAATTTTGATGATTGTAGTTCACTTTTGATTATTGATATACTAATAAATATTCTGCACTGTATATGTGTGTGATGATTTTCTTTTAATATACCTTTTTTGGAATACAAAGGTGGCACAGTCACTCGGGTGTCAGGAGGCCCCCAAGATAAGGTTGCCCATTACCACCTCTCATTCAGCCCCTTTGTGTGTTGTGTTGTGATCTAGTCTTTAATTATCAGTTTCTATTTTTTTCTACAGAACCTCCACTTCATTTGGTTTAAGCGTTGACACCAGACTGCTTAGCTTAGTCAGTTTTCTCTGAATAGCTTTCATGCGTCCGCTCAGTGCTTTTTTTGTTTGGTTATGTGATGGGTGGTTGCAGCTGGCTATCTGATTTATAGTTTGGTTCTAAACATCTTAGCTTCTTTATATAGCTTTTTGTGGAATAAATTCACTTTTTTATGCAAAGGTAGAGTATTCATGCTTTGTTAATGCCATTCAGAAAGGATTGAGGGGAATGGAATTCCTCTCCCAACCTGTGGGCAGAGAGTGGGATTCAGATAGTAGGCTGCAGAGCATGCCTTCTGAAGCTGCTACTCTACTCTATAAACTGGACTAGCAGCCAGTGCTACATTGCACTTCCAAATGGGGTGATATGGCCATCCCAATTCTTCTCTAAGCATAGCCTGTTCAGGGCTGAAGCACAGCCCTCTTCTGCAATATGTAGAATAGTAGACTGCTGTTTGGCTGTCCTGCTCATGCTCTCTCTCCAGGCAGCCCCAAATACAAGGCATAGGTAGGTATAAAGGGCTGTTCATACAAACAAATGTTATTCAATATGAATAAATTGTACCTTTCATCCTAGGCAGTCAGCCACCAATGTTTGTCTGGATTAAGCCTTCTTTATTTTTCAGCAAAGGCATGGACTGACGTTTAGCTTTAACTATGCATAAGGGGGCAGGGGTGAATGATTTTGTGGACACTATTGGGACACTGAAAGATAGCCTTCAAATGGGGAAACACATCTTTCGGCTAGAAGGGAATTTTCTGCTGTACTGTATGTAGTGTTTCCATACTTTGTAACAGAAGAATTGTGCCTGTCTAGCAATGCTTTTTGAAGTATCTCCAGATGTAATTTCATTTTTGTAATCTTATTTCATGATTTCTTTCTGTAATTTGCCAATCTGCTTTTATTTAAGACAACCTGCCTTCAATCTAAGGTGCTTGTAATTAGACAGCCAGTGATTGGCATAATCCGAATCTGACCTCTGATTTTAGGGAATACCCACTTCTGAGTCTGTAACACCTTGAATTGTCTTGAGTGAAGGGATTATGTTCTTTTCCTCCTTTGCTTTCACAGTCAATGCTGAAATGGTGTGGGCTAGTATGGGCATGAGGAATGCTGACTGACTTGAAAGGTACTATGTATAATTAAAGTATAAATAGTGTAAATTATCTAACAAGTATTTTTATTAATGGAACTAATGGTGTATTGAACAATCCAAAATGGGAAATATTTGAAGGTAGGTATTTCTTTGTATTTCAACACATGTGGAATGAAAATATTGAATATTACAGCCTTGATAATGTAAAGAATTACCTGGATCTGTACTTTACCTCTTCCCGTATAAACTATGTTTTAATAAATGTGTGGCCATTTAAAGACTTTAATTGTTGTCTGTATGCTGCACACCATAACTGCATGACAGTCCATAGGTATGGCTGGAGCAGAACTCTGATTTTCTTGCTCCAAAAAGGACAGGTCTCTAACACTTGAATTAAAAGAGAATTAGTGATATAGAGACTAAGCCACACAGTTGAGCAGTTCTGAGTCCCTCTAGCAGAGGGCAGTAGTACAAATGCACTCTAGCCTTTCATTTTTTTAATCCTTCATTATGTTCATCTGTATACATCAGTAATAAATGTTTGCTAAGACTTGTTGAAACCCATCTTCCTCCTTAGGGCACTAAATTCTGGGTCTAATCTATTTGATAAGTCCCTTTATCAGCAAATTTGAAGCAAAATCTAATTTTTTGGCATAATTTTCTTTTTCTTAGATCTGTATGCAAAGTTCATGTAAATCTACTGTCTATCTCCATTTTTTTGCCTTTTTTCTAAAAGAAAATCTGTACCAATAATGGAGCACTGATGAGGACCCTATACAATGTGTGCATGTATAAATTTACTGTGCAGTGTGATCATGTAAGGGTAGGGTGACCAAATGTCCCGATTTTATAGGGACAGTCCCGATTTTTGGGGCTTTTTCTTATATAGGCACCTATTACCCCCCACCCCCTGTCCCAATTTTTCACACTTGCTGTCTGGTCACCCTATGTAAGGGTAGGGATGGGGAATCCATATGGAAACAGATTTCGGTGTAAGTGTTGGTTATAAATAGTAAATACTACTTTAAATCAGGAAGTACCCGACTGTGTTTTCTTGAAATATAGCAGGACAGTGTATCCTTAAAGATAAAGCAGTAGAGCCTCTTTTTAATTTATTCATGTCTGGGCTATAAATGAGGGAATATCCCCTCAATTAGTTATGTTTACTAATTAAAAAAAAAAAGAAAATAGGATCTCAGATATCTAGTTTGTAACATTGACATTTATACTACGAATATAAACTCAAGGAAGACTGTTTTTTAACTTCATCTTGTGAATAAGGAAACTAATACAGAACTGGTAATCAAAGACCTTGTTTTTGTGTAACAGAAGAAAAGACAATATGGTATGGTATTGCAATATAATATTGTCATTTAATGTGGGCTTTTACCTGTCCCTGGAGATTTCTAAAAGGCCAAGTGAAAGACTGAAAAGAGAGAAGTTGACTCAACAGGGCCCCTCATGTTATATGTGTAAATGGTTATAGAAACAATCTTGACATATTTAACCCACAGTCATACCACCTATATGACGCTGTCAAATATTTCAACCTAAGTAAGATCAGGATTGATCAGTATTTGTATGGGAGGCCAAAAGATGGAGGTTGGTAATTCAGTAAGTAGCTTTGTTCCCTTTCAGTTAATACTGAGCGTTAGTCTTAATCATGCTGAGACAGAACTGAATAGCAAAAAATAATAAAAAATAAAAAAATTAAAACATTAATGTTCATTTATTATAAAGACTGACTCAACTTTTAAAAAGTTTTTTCTTGTCTTTATTTTTTTTTTAATATTAGGCTTGTGACTCCTGTCTTCGTGCTGGAGGACTTTGGCAAGTCTTTAGAGGACCTAAATAATGACCTCACATTTTAAGGCTGGAAATTTAATGGCATCGCTGTCTCAGCTCCAAATTAATGGAGGAGAACGGGAGTGTTGAAGAGAGAGATCATAGCTCGGACTACTTAAATCCTCTAAGATTTGTCAAAGTCCTCAGCAAAAAGTAAATCAGTATCTGATACGTTGAATGTTTAAAAAAAAATCTGGGAGAATAGAGGTAGTCTTTATACTTCATGAAAAATTAGTTAAGGGGGAAAAATTTTGTTTTCACTTTGAGGCTCATCTTTGAGGAGCACTGTGATGTTGACAGTGCTCCATTTTGGATAAGCTATAAAAGACTTTTTGCAAGAATAGTGACATTAGATTAGTATTTTGGTCTCACAATCTGATTCTAATATACGTTTATCTTGTGCATAAGGGAAACTCCCATTGACCTCAGTGAGGCCAGGATTTTACCCAAGCAGATTATTAGGAGAGAACAAAGATAAATGAATGGGAGAAATAGAAAAAGTGCTTGATGACATCAGTTATGTGTAGAGCAATACATTCATTATTAACTTGGGAGGGCGGGGGGGAGTTACTGCCACAGTAAATTGTCACAATAATTACCTGAACAAAATGGTAAATGTTTTATTTGTATTAAATATACTCAGCTGAAAAAACAACAGCAAAAAAGTGGTAACATCTGTTTGCTATGTATAATGAAACTGGGGAAAGCTTTATTTTAAATATTGTTTACAATAAAAGATAATCTATGGTTAAATTTCAGGAAAAGGTATACATTAAATTATTTTAGTACACAAATTTAAGTACAAAAACATTTTGAACATTTTGTGTATACTTCTGTACAGTAACAATTCAATTTCAATGACTATTCAGATTTGCAGAGAACATACTTCAAAATATTATGAAAGTGTTTAATTACAAGGATTTTTCTCCCCCCACCCACAAATCTAGTTTTGAAATAAATCTTTTCTTCCATTGAATTTGGATGAAACACAAATTTTATAGGGCCTGATCCAACTCCCACCAAAAGAAAGATTTCCTTTGGCTTTAATGAGATTTGGATCAGGCCCGTAGTGAATAATGTAACTGTATCAAGGGTACTAAATGTGTGTGTTGTGTAGATAGTATGTTACTCAACTAAAGTATTTTTTCTGTGTAACTATTGTTACATGTCTATATTTTTCTTCTGTAGTTTTACTTATATTGTAAGGTGTAGGGCTAAGCTGAATTTTAATAGAAGTTAAATTAATTTGGAGACATAGCACTGAAAATCTGTCACCAGTCTATATAAAAAAGATATGCTAAAAGTTTTCTTATTAAAGCTTTAAGCTTCTTGATTGGAAAATAAGTGGGGGAAAAAATCCCCTTTTCGTATTTTTTTCCTATATGGGCTTCTTGAAGTTCTTCCAAATTAGATTTTAAATGCCAATTAGAAGGTTGAATATACTAAAATAAAAGCAAATACAACCAAAATGGCCTCACCTTATGGCTAGTTAGGATTTTTCTCTCAAAAGCAGAACCTTTGCTCTGAGCATGGCTTTGAGAAAGATATTCAGCTTAATGAACACATTAATTAGAACCATAACTATTTATAAGATAATTAGAAACGAAGCGCAGTAAACTGGGCTTTTCCTTCAATTAATGGAGGATTAATTACTGGAGGTAATGAAGTGGATTTTTAAATGCATTAAGGTGAAGTACAGAGATGTGCAAGGCTTTGTGATAGTTGCATAATTATTTCAGGCTGTTTGAGCATAGCTCATACGAGATTGCTAATAAGCATCATTGCATCATTATGTATGCACTTAAAAAGACTTACCACCAAAATGACTGCCTAATTATTTCTAATTGGCAGGACTCTGTGTAGTCATTGAGCTGTTTGTAGCCATTTTAAGGTTCATTTAACTATCCTTGGGGCCATGTGATAGATGGAAAAAAGCTTCAACTACATGCTGGCCTTGGCTGGCGCCGTTAATCAATTTTGGTGGGCTTCAGTTTGAAATGCATTTGCTCATGCAGAGGTCAAAACCTGAAGTAGTCCAAGCAAAGTTTTGCTTTTTGAAGCCACTTGACTGTATTCATTAGCAATTAGTAAAATAATTGTCTGTCACTATATTTGGATTTCCATATGACTTGGTATTCTTTCATCACTGTCCCTTCTTATACCATATTAGCTTCGTTGGAAACCAAATATTCTTCCAGCAGACCCTTTTAGCAACTTCAGTGTAGTGGCATATGTTCCGATATACTACCTTTCTTCATTCATTTGTTAGCTTAAACAGTGCAGTACATTTCAACACAATCATCTAATTTGCTCCCGATTGATTGCTGAGTGAAAGTTTCTACCCAAGGACAACATTTTAGGGCTTTTAAGGCTATCTCTAAGGAATTAGTCATTAAGCATTAAGAGAGGAAGCAAGAAGTAGTCAAATCGAATTCTGACATTAACCAGAGTTTTGTAGTTAGGGGCATCTATATCCAAGATGTTGACAGCTATATATATATTCAAGGACATCTCCTGACAGAGGAAAGCTGTGTAATATTTACACGTGTTTTAAAACTAATTTTTGCATAAATGTGTTTAGTATACTAGTTCTTTTAAAGAATTAATTTAGAAATGTTTGTCAATTTCAAATGATGTCTTTGCTATGATATAATTGGTATATAGTTATTTTATCTTACTATATCAGATTTAATGTGACATCCCATTAGGTAAGCGTCTGTGAAAGTTTTCAATGAGTGCGTTGTCCTGTTAGACATAATCATAACCATCTGTGGGATGTTGTCAAGGTACATAAGCCATTCGTATAGCTTAAGAAAACAGTGGTGAAGCAAATTGTAGGCTAATAAAATAAAGGTCAGCTTTACCCTTTTTGTTATGGCAAATGTGGTTTTAATCATTTAATATTAAAGCACAAGGTTAAAAATCATGTATGCAGAATATAGTTAAAATATTAGCAGATTGATTGAAAATAGATGTCTAGATTTTAAAAAAATGTAGTTTAATCAAGATACTAGTTTTAACTCCCAGTCAAGCAAATTCAACTGCTGACTTCCATACAGTTTGGAAGCCATTGTAACTAAGTGACTTGAGCTAGATTAAACTGTAAAAACCCACTCATCCTTAACAAAAGTTGCAGATTTTGTAAATGTCTTTAGTTTTGATGACTTACAATTTTGAGACTGTTTTCCAGGGGTAGACGTCAAGAAGAGATCATAAGCTTAGGTATTAAGCACATCTGCTAGACAGGCTTTCAAGATAGACCAATTTATATTAAATCACAGGTATCTTTTCTTTTTAATATTAATTTGGAATGTGTTTTATGAAGTCCAGTCAATAAATTATAACAGAAATGCTGCTTACTAGATTTATCAAAAAGATTGTTAGAAAATTAGTTAATATTTAAGTGTTTTGAACATAAGTACTGGAGGTGCCAAATTTTCAAAATGAAAATTGTCCATTGTGAGTGTAAAAAAGAAAAAGTACATTAACAAAAGAGAGAAAAGATTATCAGTACTTTAAAGACATAGATTATTCAGTATTAAACCATTATTACAATTATGATGATTATTCCAGCTTTTAGCTAAACCATTACTTTTATTATTTCTTTAATACCATGCATGTGCCTTGGATTGGGCCAAATCTCTTAAAAGGATTGAGTGAAGAGAACTTTGCCTTGGATTCTGGTTGATTGCATAATAGAACATAGACTAGATTTAGATCATGTGCATTTTATCATCTATTCTTTAGTAAAAATGAAGTAAAGTTTAATGTGTTACTTTGCATCCTTACTTTGCTCTTCATAAAATACAAAATTCTGTTTATAAATGTTTTATTTTGAATAATCTTTACCTTCAATCTTCATTAAAGACTATGTTGGACATGGTTGAATTGGGCATAAAAGAACTTTCCATTCAAAAGTACAGTAGAACCTCAGTTACGAATAACTCGAGAATGGAGGTTGTTCGTAACTCTGAACAAAATGTTATGGTTGTTCTTTCAAAAGTTTACAACTGAACATTGGCTTAATACAGCTTTGAAACTTTACTATGCAGAAGAAAAATGCTGGTCAGTTTGTAACTCTGAAGTTCTACTGTATGGGAAATTCTCTTAATAGTCAAAATTGTAACTTTTGACTGACTACCGCTGCTTTATTGACTTAAACTGTGTAATATGATGATACATTTGGAATCATATGAGTGTATAGGTATCATATTATATTAATTGTAAAACAGTTGAAGTTGATGATTAAAATAACCCCATGGTGTTGAGGCCACTAATTTGTAGGATTGCATATGTTACCATGACATGCTTTGAGATCTCGTGGTATTATTGATTTTTGGGTTCAACCTCAGTGGATCCCAAAATTAGCTTTAATTAATAAGGCTTCCTGTACGGGAGGGAGGGATTACTATCATGCAGAACAAAAGGTATTTTTGCTGCCGCCCCGCACTTAGGGATTGACTGAGATCAGCTTTAAATTCCCAGGGCTTTGTTGGAGCACTTTGGGTTGGAGTTTGAATCAGCACACTCCCTTGCCATGCCTCCTGTAGGTCAATGGCCTCTGAGGGCTCACTTCCCTTATTATTACTTGAGTTGTGGCTACTTTACATCATCATATGCCATTCCTTTGCAAACTATTCTCCACTGGGGACAACTGTAAAGTTATACTGGGGTGAATCTGGCCTAGAATGCTTCCAGATCTCCAAATTTCTGAATAAAATGTAATTTGCTTTATTTTTGCAGTTCTCTCTTCTGGGCATTTTTTGTCTCGGGTCAAAATGACAGTCATGCATTCTGTTTGTGAATTATTTAAAAAACAATACAAGATATGCAATACATCTAATAATGCTATAACTCCTGAATAATTGCTGTACTGTGCAATTCCCAACTAACACATTTTTTTAAGAGCCGGAGTACCCACACATCAAAGTGAAGACACCTTTGAATTAGACATGTTACACAGAAATAAATGATATATGATGTGCTACATTACAACCATCCACACCTCAAGCTAATTTTGCATAAGAACTTCCTCGCCATTTGGTAAAGATTCTGGTGGGTAGTCACATCTGATCACATCAAAGATGAGTCCTAAATACACCCATTTCTAGCAATGTGCAGAAAGTCACATGCAGCAACCAGTCTGATCTGACTGATGGCTCTGTCCCAAACAAAATAATATAATGGGACTTTGGATGTTTAGGAGGTCCAAGGTTAGGGGGAGTTATCACCTTACTAATATAATGGGAAATACTATCGATTGCTGGATTTTGTCTGCCATGGATTCTCAAAATGGTGAAGTTCATGGCTGGCAAAGCTCGAGGCATGCAGTTCTTGATCAGCATTGGACTCACCTGGCTGGAGCAATACAATGGCTACGAGCCACTCAGAACCTACATGAATCTACATTATACAAAGCCCTTTTTTGAGTTAGTTGTACTGCTGACTCGACTTGGCTGCAGTTACCTCTCTGGCTACCTATATTCTTGTTTTTTGTACAGTAGTTCCCATTTGGACAGCTGCTGTGTCCACAAAGGTACACTTTATTATCATGTTTGGCTTTGTCTAATTATACACAGCCAGTTGTTTGCTGTGTGAGTCTAGGTGGATAGCTGTGTTACATCCCTTATAAGGAAAAAAGTATGTTCGAACAACTTTTACATGATGGTTCCAACATGCGAAGGTGTATGGTGGAGTTCTTATCTGATCTGTATAGCGATTTGACAGGCTGCATAATGATTGGCACTTTCAAAGGGAAGACTTGATCTGTTGTATAGATTACTGCATGCCTGCTTCCTGCATGTGATGGAGTTCAAGTATGTGATAGGGTTGGGGGAGGGGGGGAGCATGTCTGTGCTCTGAAGGGATAAAGTGTTGGCTGAAAAAGTGTGGCTTCTCCTTATAGTGGAGATAAGGTGTTCCAAAACAGCATCCAGTCATTTGGAGATGCATAGTTGCTAGTCATCTGTACTTGGACGTTGGTGTACCTGCATGTTTTGGGTGTAGTTAACTTTTGATGTGATGAGGGATTTCCATGTATATACAGTTTTTCCTTGTGTTTTAATAAAATGGTGTTTCTGTTCCGCAATAAGTAATGGATCTGCCTTTAATTTGTGCATGATTGCAAATATTGATACATTTATTAAGCAAATGAAGGCCCCTTAAATGTATATTAGAAAATTGTGGGCTTTCCCTTTTCTTGCCCAGTTAGGAATGCAGATATCTTCCTCTTCCACTTTAATTAACTGTCATCTACTTCAGACCTTGATGATTACTTTATAGTAATCAATCTCTTTCCCATCATGTTATAGTAAGGGTGTTTATCACTGCATTGCAAAACAATATATGGTTTAAGAGCAAGTATTTTGGGAACTTTGAGAGACCAGAAGACCATGTGACCTGAATATTTTTTCTAAAGCATCCAACCATCTTGGATGCTATGCACAATTCAAACAATTATTAAAATCTAAATGGGACCTTTTAGCCCCAAAAAACTAGCCACTTGAACAATGCTAGGCAATAAAGATGCGAAATTATGACTTCACAAGAGACTAAAAACTGAGAAATAATGAGTGGAAGGGATTTTTACTCAGGCTGTCCAAAAACTTAACACCCATTTAAGTCTGATGCCTGATAGACAATTGTGAGAGAGGATGTTACTGTAAAGTTTCAGTGCTGTGTCCCTTCAATTAATTTGTGAGTATACGGCTGAGACCTCCATGTCTTCCAGTAAAATAAGGAAAAACAGACTTTCTGATTCTTTTATTTTAAAAATATTAATTTTTAAATGATGCATAAACAACAAAACATTGAGGCCTCTCTTAGGAGTGAGAGACATCTGTTCAGGTTATTTTAGACCAATGTGACCTCCATCCCTTTCCTACATCCTTGACCTTGTTGAGGAAGGCACCACTGACCAGGTCGAATTGACTCCTGCGTTGGCCATTGTTCATCCTCTTTGGCTACTGCACTGGCCATTACTTTCTCCTTCATTTTGTCTAGTACTGAGAACCCAAAACCCGTAGCTATTCTTTCAGTCACAATTTGTTGCCCAGCAGCCAGTTTTAACTCACTTTCTTTTACAAGTTTTAAGTTTGGAATGTCAAACAACTCCTACTTTAATGCATACACTAGAAAAATGGCTAGAAGGGCCACTTTCTGCATCTTGGCACTTTATGAGCAGTTTAAAACTGTCACTTTTTTCCCTCTTCCTCCTAACTGCCTTTCTTTACCCTCATCTCCTCCAGGTGCCTTGTTGTATTTTACAAATTACAAATTGTAGTTTGGAGGAACAAGAAGAATTTATTTCATTAGTGTCATCCATGCCCTGAAGCCATATTTCCATAGGTTAGTCGATGAAAATATTAAATGTGACTTACGGCAAATTATCCATTTTTTGGAAACAGTGTATTTGAGAGTTTAAATATTTGTCTGTTCCTTTAGTATTACTTTGTATCTTTCTGGGTTGGCAGGATGGGCAAACAGCCAAGTAATGTGACTCCCATAGGCCAAACAGGAAGTGCCTCCCCCCCAAAACAGCAAATTGGAGGGGATCTCAAACAATAGTTCAATTTCACCTTTTTTGTGCTTGCCCATCAAAGATAATGAGACAAGGGGCATAGAGACTTTATTTTACTTCTGTGCCTTCTGTGCACCATTAAGAGTTGGTGCATGGTGTTGGCATCATCAGGAACACTCAACCGGATAATCTGAATGTATTTTTGGGTTACCGGTGTCCTCAGCCAGTCTAGATCTAGGACTGATTTTCCCTGTAAGACCCCTGGACCCCATTTTTTTTTTTGAATCCCTGAAAGCTAAGATTCTGTAAGGGACCAGGGCATGGACAGTCTGGTGTAGCAGTCAAGGCTGGGCTGGTTTCACTGGTCAAGGATGGTCCTAGGTGGTAGTCAGCATGTAGGGATCAGAGTAATTGCTAGAGCTGGGATCAGTAGGCAAAAGCCAGGCTGGGGTTGGAGATTGGAGATCTGTAAACAAGGTGAGGCCTGGAGTTGCAGCAAGCCAGAAGTCAGCATAGTTGCCCAGAAAACTTCCTGGGCCGCCCTCCACTGTTGGGTGGCACTTCCTACTGCACCTAATCTTCACAGTGTTTCTGGGATTGGCCTCCGAGGGGTGATGTGGGAATGCCGGCTGCCCCAGGCTCCATAGACCTGACTTCCTCTGTAATCAATTGATTGCAGAAGCTGGGGCTTTAAGAAAAAATGCTAAATATTGTGAGAATTGTGATAAAATTACTCAGTTGGTGACACTGGGATAGACAGCAGTCAGAGGCAGATTTAGTAGTTGGCAAGGCAAGGTCCCATTTTAGCTGGGGAAACAACTCAGTCCCTGACTGACTGTTCAGCTCCTTTGTTTCTTCTTAACTTCCTCCTATCCGAGATCCTCCTCCTGCCTCTCCTTCCAGCTAATCCCTCCTCTCTTTCACTACCATATTCACGCCTAGGAAGCTCTCATTGGACATTTCTTCCCCTAGTTCTCAGTGGAACTAGAGCAGTGGTTTCTTTCTGGTGCAGATCAGCAGCTCCTTCTCCCCACTCCCCCAGATGTGTGTTGGGAGTAGAATCTAAATCATCTTGGGGAAATGCAGGACCCGGAGGGCAATCTGTGCACTCCCTCTGAATTGAGAAAGGAGATAATGATTTGCCCCAATTACAGTTCTAGCTTGGGAGAGAGTGTTGTAGCTTTATATCTGCACCTGTCCAGTTTGCCTCTTCAGCTGCGACAGTTCTGTTCCCCTGGTCTACATGGCTCTAGCCTCCTTCTTCAATCTCTCGTCTCTCAGCCCGCCTGCCCCCCCCACCCCATCGGCCCTTGTTGGGACCCTACCATTGCCCTTCATCCCTCTTTCATTTGCCCACCTAGCCCTTATCCTACATTTATCCCTGAGAGCAGGCCACCTTGTAGGCTCTTGCCTACATTAGCATTCCGTATCCTTGCTATAGTGCTCCATCTATCACTGAAACCATCACAGGGAAGAAAAGGCCATCCAGAAAGGGCAAATTGTTTTCACTTACTGCTTTTCCTGTAAAAAACAATGAAATAGAGCAAACTCCTGGACAATCAAACACCTGCCCCATCCACTAGGCCCTGTCCATGGAACCAACCAACACGTGATTACTAGTCAGAATGACAGCAACAGAAAAAATGTCAGGCTCTGTCCAGCTGCAGACTATGAAGTCAAAATAGGCTGTCACCAAGTTGAATGGGCCATTTGTGTTTATGATGTCAGCTAGGGGTTACTGGGTGATATTGTTACCCAGCTCTAACCTGGAAACAGCAGTCTAAATGGTGGAATACTGGAGGGCAACCAATGAAATAGAGTAAGATCCTGGGTACTCTGAGGAAAGTGGTTCTAAATTTTATGGCAAGGCCTCTGGATTCTGCAGCATTCCAGTACAACAGACTAGATAATTTGCAATTTAAAAACTGAAGTTCTGTTGAATTTAATATAATAGAGTAAATTTCTGTTATTTATATTACAGTAGTGCCTTACATTAGAGTAGCAGTTGAGATGCCCAGTCAGGGATCAGGTCCCTGATGTCCGAGGTGCTGTACAAACCCCTAATTAAAATACAGTCTCTGCCCTCAAAGAATTTACAAGCTAGGCTACAGCAGAACACAACAGGTGAATGAAACACATGGAGGTGGGGAGAGGTGAAGGACAAGATAACAGTAAAACAAGCATATTTGCTAGCACAATGAACCTTAGTTAAAATTGTTATGTAGGCATAGTCATGTACAATGATAGTACATGCAATTCTAATGATTAAGCTATTCATTTAAAAAAGTAGTTGAGATTGTTTAATTTTGAAATGTTTTCTGTGTATTACTGTTTAATTTAAAAATCTTTTATGCAATGCTTCCAGTTTTATTAATAACATTTCTGGCTTAGAATACTGAGTGAAATGTTCAGAATATTTTTCTTGGAGTTTTTAAATTAGTCATTAGATTTGGGGTTCGGGAAAGACCTTAGTGGGTGATACCTTCCACTAAGCTAGCTTTTGCTACAGATAAGCTCAGCAGCTGTTAGTTCATCATCAGGCTGCAACAAATGAATTCAATGTTCATTAAGGAGAAACTGAATTTTTAAAATATTATCAGGCATTTTTAAGTGTACATGATGTTTTTGTAAAATGCAAAATTAGTGCTACCATAGTAAAAGTGTGGCTGCATTTGGTTCTGAAACTTTTGTACTGGTGACCCCTTTCACATAGCAAGCCTCTGAATGTGACCCCCCCTTACAAATTAAAAACACTTTTTTAGATATTTAACACCATTATAAATGCTGGAGGCAAAGTGGAGTTTGGGGTGGAGGCTGACAGCTCGCAACCCCCTGAAGGGTCCCGACCCCCAGTTTGAGAACCCCTGAACTAAAAAAATAAATAAAATAAAATAAATGGAGATATGCCAATCTCCTAGAACTGGAAGGACCTTGAAAGGTCATCGAGTCCAGTCCCCTGCCTTCACTAGCAGGACCAAGTACTGTCCCCTGACAGATTTTTTTTTTTTTTTTTTTTTTCCCCCAGGTCCCTAAGGGGCCCCCTCAAGGATTGAACTCACAACCCTGGGTTTAACAGGCCAGTGCTCAAACCACTGAGCTATCCCTGCCCCCTAGCTACTTTTTTGGCAAGTCATGGTTTTGACCTCTTCATATTGCTTCATAAACCAAGCACTTAGTGTTCCTACCTTCACCAGTTGTGAAGATAAGACAATAGTGTAAAGGCTGAATCTGTAGCCATTCAGGCAGAGACAGTGACACTAAACTTTCTTCATTCATCCAAGTATTGTTAGTTTTGAAACCTAATTTGGGCACCAGTTCAGCAAAGGATTTAAGCACATACCTAATTTCAAGTACATGAATACTCCCACTGACTTCATTGAGACTACTTGCATGCTTAAATTTAGATATGCATTTAAATCCTTTGCTTAAACAGGGCCTTGGATCAATGAATGCCAGTGCTGGCTGCTTCGCTGTTGAAAAACAAACCACATCCAGAATTTTTTTGCCAAGTTCTGTGTGCATCCTGGCATTCTATTAAATTTAAAGTGTGGCCAAAATTATGTGAATGTATGTCCTTGCATTAGTGAGAGCGGTTAACAAGTGGTGTCTGACTTTGTTGACCCAATTTAGGTAATTTCATTTGGGCTGCCTAATATCTCCCTGTGAATTCAAGTAAATCGTATTATTATTGTATTGAGGTAGTGCTTAGGAGCTCCACTTGTGAATCGGCTCCCATTAAGCTCTAGGTACTGTGCAGATATTTTTTTTTAAAAAAGAAGGTGCCTGCCTTGAAGAGCTTAGATCAAAGTATAAGACAACAAGTGAATGCAACAAGAAGACGGGGGAGCACAAGGGAATAATGAGACAACATTGATCAGGATAAAAAGCAGCAATCACAATCCACCTGCTGATTAACTATGGTTTGAAATTGTTTTGTAGATGTCACAAGAGAGGAGAGTTTTGAGGGCACTGATATTCACTCCCAGTCCTAAACTTTTATGCAGTCTCCCTGTGCACTGCGAAATACGTACATTGAACACTTTAAGCAGGCTACATTTCACTGATAGGATCCTTGAGAATGGTGAGCTCTGTAAAAGTGTAAGGTGTTATACTTTTGAATGGCTAATTGTTATCTTTTAGCAAATAAAATAGTTTTAAAATTATTAAACGGCACATCAAATTATAACAATTTACGTATAATAGCATGTATCTACTGAAAGGAAAAACGTTATTTGATTTTCCCCATCTCAAAATTTGTATTTTATCTATTCCTTAATTAGTATCTTGTAATTTTTATATAACTGTTTTTTATATTATTAATAGGACTGTTACATACAAAATATACTCAATATTTCAAACAGAAATTGAAGAAAATTAGGAAATTAAATTACACAATATTGGTAAGCCAGAGATTTCAAAATTGTGGTTGATATTTCTTAACTAACTTTTCAACATAACAAGAATTGTAACTTTGACGGAAAAGAGACTTACCTTGAGAGTGGTCCCTTCTGGAAGAACTGAACTTGACAAATCTAGTCTTCTATTTTTCCATTGCTGTATTCTATATCCAGATTTTTCTGTAAAAGCAGATGTACAACCTACTAACATATGCATGTTGTAATAGAAAAGTGCATGAAAGTATTGGTTTATTTATTGATAGTCTAAAAATTGCACACTTGCTTTTAAAAATAAACTCCAACTCTATCATGAATAGAATAAGTGCATATAAATAAATGAATTAAATACAAGATTTGACAAATCCACTCACTAATGGAGAATGGTGCTGTACTAAGTTCATGCAGAATTTGTTTTCAGTTGGAAAAAAAAATATGAAGAACATAAACAGATGCAAAATTGTTTTCCTGCAGGGAAAGACAGACTGAAACAATACAGAGTTAGGAAAAAGGCCCAATTTCTGACCTCCCTGCATAGCTCAAGCAGCCAGACTGGGAAGTTGCTCTGGAGCTGGGCTTGGAGGGAGAGGAATGCTTCCTGCTCAAGTCATTCTGTGGCAGTGCAGCAGCTCTCTTGCCACTGCTCTAGCCTGGGGACTAAATTAGCCTATTTGATTTAAGTGCATATATTGGTAGAGTTGAAATTACAGTGAACTTGACCTTTTCATTACCTGATTATGGAATGCTTCTCTTAGCAACCCTAACTATAGTTTAATGCAGGGTTATTTTTTTGTATGTTAACTTTTTAAAATCAGTAATACAGCTGGATTGTGTGTGTGTGTGTGTGTGTGTGTGTGTGCGCACGCGCGCACATGCCTCTCTCTGTATTCCTTCCCCCCTATATTTGGATTTTTAAAGTCAAGATCTTTTAGACAGGACTACTATGAATGGGTGTCAGTTGTTTTACTTAGCAGTCACAGCAGCATGCTGACTCCTGTTGGTGTGACCACATAGTTTTATAAGTTTAAAAACTAACAGCTTAAGCTTAAATCCTAGTTTTTGGTGGTCTCTCATACAATTATTTAAATATAGCTTTTTCATAACAAATTTCCTTTTTTCAAATGGTCTCTAAGGAAAGAAAGATGTTGTTTGCCTGAGAGAGGCTGTCTTTTCACATGGAAAAAACTTAACTAACACTGAGATAAAATCCTAGTGAAGACAAGGCAGTTTGACTCAAGATGCTAACTTGTATGAAAACAATCTGCTAACTCATGTGAACACTACAAACTGTCTTTTTTTCACTAATATTTTACCTCTGGGTTTGTTAACTCAAGTTAAAAACACAGCTCTTTTCCAAGTGAAAACAAGGCCAAAGTGGTTTGACTTCTTTGAACCAGTTACCAAATACTGTGTCTGTGAAAGGTGAAGCTAAAATAAACCGGGACTAAAGCATTTCCCCCTCATTCTGTTGGATGGGAAGAATAGCTTGTGTAGGCCACCTAGAAAGTAATGGATTATTTGGAATCTGTATAGATTCCAGGACGTCAGTGGGAGGACAGGGCTATCCACACAGTTGCTTCCTCAATCCCTGTCAGCACACTTCATTATACTTCTGCTGGCCACGTCTGCTCCCAGAATCCCAATCTTAAACCAGGAGAGAGAGGTGTTCTTGGTTTGTAACGGGCTTAGCAGAAAAGCCCTTTGCACACAGCTCCAGACAGATTTTCTTGCCAACTTTGTTGTGCTGGAGGCAGGGATAATGTGCTCCCACAAGCACTGCCACTGATCTGCATACTCTCCACACACTCCTTCCATGTGGAACCAGCGTAGCTGGATGGAGGGCAATGCTGCAAAGGCAGCTGAACCCCATTTCAGCATGGGAAGCATTGCTCTGCAAGTCTAGGGTCCCTGATTCTCAGACCTCCAACTGACCAGGAAAGCCAAGTTACATTGACATTCAGTTATATGGCTAGCTTTATTCTTCCCTCTTCCGTTGTTATTGAAAACCTGGATAAAAGCTTTTGGCTTTGAGTTCCTTAGGCTAGGTAGCTAATGTTTACTGCACAGCTGGCTTATTTTAAAACTGGCAGACCTCTGGAAGGTTTTTATTTTTCTTCTTTTGATTGGTGAAGTGGGGAATGTTATGGAGGCTTAACATAAATGGAATTCTACACACTTGTTTTCAGTTTAACTTTTTCATACAGGTCTGTCTGCAGTGTGAAATTAGGATGGACTCGGAGATCTCAAATCAGTACCTGACTGCTTGTTCCTGCTGCCAACACTGGCTTTTTCCCATTAAAACATCTGTCTTCCTGAAAGTGGGGGTGTTTTAAAAAGAACATTATCCTGAAGGCTTTCAGCAACTGGTTTGCTGCTGATCAGCTAAGAGTGTACTTCTGGTATGGATGCCAGTGGGCATTCTGAGCTGGTGCAAGAGAGATCACCTAAAGTAATCTTTCATGTATAGTATTTCTAGTAGATAGCCTTAGAAATAAGGTAAGACCTTTCTTCAACATAGTATAGCGGGCTAAATTCAGTAATTAAAATGTACATACACTTATCTGTGGTTGCCTGCATTCTTCCTTTCCTAAGTTCAGAACCTTTGCTTTCTATCCTTCTCTTCTCTCGCTCTCTCTCTCTCTCTGCCTCTGTTAGTTGTTTCCTATTTTCAGTTATTTTGTGAAGGCCTGATGGCAAAGTGCTCTGAAAATGGCTCGTTCCTCTCCCCTGGTTGGACATTTCTATAGGCAAGGAGTGCGGTCACAAACCCTGCAAGAGATCAGCATCTGGATGAAGAGCAGCTAATGGAAGCTGGAGCCAAGGACGCCATACGTGATGTTTGGTTTAACTTGAGCCAGTTGCTCTTCATTCAGATGTTGCTCTCTTGCAGCTTATCTGACACCTTTGTCAAATGGCATTGCCTGTATGTACTGAGCAGGAGATGCATCATCAATGTATTTTTGGCACCGGAATCTCTCACATTTTCTAAATGATCTCTTCTATGCATTGAAGGTATTGTAGCAAACATAGGTGTGGTTTGGGCCTCTTCACAAGTGAGGGTAGGTGGACTGGAAGGTCAGAGTCTGGAGATACGGAATTTGTGACAGAAGGAACACAAATGAATAAACACAATAAAGCTAAAAGCAACATCTTCCTGCATACCCTGCTATCCTGCTGTATTCTGGTCCAGTCCACTGAGAAAATTTCATAATTTTCAAAATAAATATTTCATTTTTTGTAATAACACCTTGAAAGTTTGAAAATAAAATATTTTCTTTGTTAAATGTGTTAATTGTGCGCTTGTACTGATTTATAACTGAAGGGCTGCTTAATACTGGGATGCAGAAGCTCAGGTTGCATATCTAGTGAATCAATTAATATCCTTAATTTTCCCAGCTCTGCACAGCTCTGTCTATGCTTATGCATCTGCTTCTGTTTATTATTCATCTCACTTTTCTCCACCAGTAATGTCAACTTCACCACTCCCCTTTTCTCCTCTCCATCTTATATTTCTGCCTTCTACCATGTCTAACCCCTGTGCTTTGAATAACCTTCTTTACCACAGTACACCAGGCTTCCAACTGTCCTTTAAAATCCTTAAAAAACATGTCTTCTGCCTTCAAATGATAATTATGTAAAATATAATCTCTTCTCCACTCCCATTTTATTTAAAAACAGTTTTATTACTCTCCCTAGATCTCCCTGAGTATCCTTACCTAAACTCGGTGTGTTTTTAGATTGTAAGCATCTAATTACCTTGACTTTGAGCATCGTACAGCGTGGCGCATGTCTGCACTTAGTAATACTGTCTTACAATTTATTATTTATTAACTTCCTCACTGTGAACAACAGTAGATTTATGGTGCTTGAAACCATAGTTCTGATTCTTTAAGAACTCATCCTGTGAAGTCTTTTCCTCGCTAGTGATAGTTCAATAAAAAAGCCCTTTTTAATGTACTTTGACAGAGTGCTTCAATTTGCTTTAATCAGTTGTACTAGGGTTTAGACAAGGTCTCTATTCTGAATATGAAAGTTAGTGGGTAGTGTAGTTGGCCACCATGCATTTGTTTTCATCATGTTGCTCTTTCCAATAGTGACTATTTTCCTTTTCATGTCTATCTGAAATGTTAAAGACAAGTTTGATTTTTGTTGTTGATGTTGGGCTTATAAGAAGTTAGCAGGGATTGTTATCAGTTGAAAGACTATTATAAAGAGTGTCAGTAAAGAACTTGACATCTTAGAAACTTTCTGTTGGGTGGTGGCTGTTATTTGCCAGATAAGTCATTTGTACCTAACACTTACCTTCACTGGAACAGTGCTCATTTTCTTGTACTTGAGTGCTTGCACTCTCCTTTTGTTTTGTTTTTTAAAGTCCCTCAGTCCTCCTTTCCATTTCTTAAAGTATACCTTGGTGACTGTTTTCAAATTGTAATGTTTTGAGAAGATTAGATTGTACCTAGAAGATATAGTCCAATGCTTTAGTGCAATATAATTGGGGAAATACTAAACGACACTGACCTCATTTCCTTTAGAACAATGAAAATTAATAGTTTCACGTTTTATTAGGCTGATATTCCAGATGTAGTGTACATTTAATTAAGTGTAGTTTCCTTTTGGTTATGGTATGTGTATCTGTTTTTTGTCGCAAATTCTTTCTAGTTTTACAGTTTTCCACATGTTTTCTTTCACCATTTATGATTTTTTCAAAGAAGAGCTATAAGGATTTAAATCACTTTAGCATGCAGCAAAACAGTTCCCATTCAAACAATAAACGCCATTTTAAAAAGCCTTTAGATCTTCTGTCACTTCATAAATATAAATGTATAAAAACATTATGCAGTTGTAGTGCCCACCTGCTAATTAAATGCAGATTTCCTCAAACTTGTTTTAAAATCTGCTTATTTGTTTCAACTCTGTCTCTGTTCAGAATACATATGGTCCTTGTGAAACTAATTATGCTTATGGAGCAGCTGTTAAATTTAGTGCAACTAATTTTGTCCAATATTTTACATTTTAATTGATTACCTGTGAAGAAATTAGCAAATTAACACTTATTGTGCAGTAACTGAATGGGCTTTTATGGATACTTTCAGTTTTTACAATTGGACTAAGTGTTGATGGAATAAAGACATTTCTTAGGATTTTAGATAGGAAAGTTATTGGTGACCCTTGATTATCTGGTGTGAGAATTTAGGGATATTGAGTGATGCTAAGCATCTGTGTGTTCTGTAATGTAGACATGAAAAGCAGATTGGAAAGTAATAGCTTTTTCACAGAATTTTGGTAACATATGGGCTTATCTGGATCTAAGCACTCTTTGAAGATCTTTGAACTTGACTAAATGACTTAACCTTTGGCATAATGGGTGGGTGTTGGGTGGTTATGGGTTTTACTGGGGGCGGGAGGGGGAGGTTGGCAGTCTACACTCAATCTTGACTTCCCCTTCTACCCTTGCCACTCATAGTTTTTGTAATTTTTAACATTTTAGTATTTGATCTTAATATTAATAAATGGCAGCTTTTAATTTGTTACAGTACATAAAATAGTATTATTAAAAAGTGGCTTTATTGTTCAAATGATAAGAAATGTTTACTTGATTTCAGAAAATTAAGCAATAACCATGTATTAAAAATATTTTGGAAAACTTCATCTTCAGTAATGGTTATATACAGATTTTCTTTTTTTCTCAGCTCAGATGACTTCTTAAAGCTATAAAACCTGTTCCAATCTGAAAAAAAATTGCATTTCATAAAGTTACATTTTTATTTAAGCTAACTTCAGTAACATAGGTCATTAAGATAGAATGTGAGTAAAATATAGGTGTGCCTTACTAGGCTACAGATGGCAATATATGGGTTTTTTAAATACAATAATAATTAGCGCAACTTGTCTCATGAGTTTAGTGCATTTTAATTTTCATGTCTTCATAAACTTCTAAACCTCAGCATACCACTCTGAAGACCATATTAAAGAGTTAAATTTAATAAGGGGCATTGAGAAAGAAACAATAGATTCTTACTGAGTGGTGTCAGTTCAGGACCAGTGCACTTGTATTCCTCCTCCAGGGTCCATCGAAGCCACCCACTCTAGACAACCTGCTCGTCAGCAGTCACCTCTTTTTTGGGTAGAGACCTGCGGCTCTCTTCCTCCTGACCAGGGGATTTCCAGGCTGCACAATTTCCTGCATACGCTGTGCTATTCCCAGCAAGCCAAACTTCCTACACAGGCCAGCATCTGCACGTTGCTTTCTCTCCAGAGGCTATAAACTGTGTAACTGCCAGAATTAAAAGGTACCACACAGCTTTTTATAAGCAAGTACATTTATTCTTGAGGTAGGGTGACAGTATTTTCCTGTGTTGAATATGGGATACCTGGTAAAATTGCTCGTATTCAAGTGAGTTCAACGGCAATCCATCAGAACTATGCAGTAGCCCTGCCCCAACATGCTATAAAAACATCAGCAGCAGGATTTGAAGCCTGAACTTTCAGCATTGCCTTCTACCACTTGAGCTACAGGACTAGCAACATTAGATACTAACAAAAGGCTGTTATCCCAGAGGAGGGGATGGGCTACTCATTTGGAACATATGATGAGTTGGGGGACGGAAAGTGTGGCCAGGGGTTCAGCTCAACTCCAAAAAAATCCCTACAATTACAGCTGGTCTGGCAGCTACCAGGCATCATAGGTGTCGACTTCCCCGCTTTCCCCTGGGTGCCCCACCCCTATTCAAACTCCTTTCCCAAAGTTCCCTCCCCAACTCTGCCCCTTTCCCGCCCCTATTCCAACCCCTTCCCCAAATCCCCACCCCGGCCCCACCTCTTCCCCGCCTTCTCCCCTGAACGCGCCATGTTCCCGCTCCTCCTCCTCCCTCCCAGCATGCCGCCAGCAGCGGCCAGCCGGGGGGAAGCGCTGGGAGGTAGGCGGAGGAGCAGGGACGTGGCGCGCTCGGGGGGTGGGGTGGGGGGGGAGGGGAGCTTAGCTGCCAGTGGGTGCAGAGCACCCATTAATTTTTCCCCATGGGTGCTCGAGCCCTGAGCACCCACAGAGTGGGCGCCTATGCCAGGCATCCCAGTGTAGTATGTGGTACTGATACTGCTTTAGGGGAAGCATCAGCCTTAGAATGTTCATGGGCAGGTATTTTGGCATGTTGCCAAAATTCAGTCAAGGAATGCAAGCAAAAGAAATAGTTTATAACTCAACTAAATCTGGATGGCATTTCATGGGACAAAAAAAGGTCATATCACTAGCGCCAGGGCTTTGTTCCTGCCAAATGTCAACAATGGAAGGTATAGAGCCTCCCAAAGGCTACAAGAATCTCTGACAATGGAAAGTGTTAGACAACCCAAATATAGGGGGTCATTACTGGTTCCTCCTGTAATAGTATGCTATTGTGCCAGACGAGTGCCTTCAACCTCTTGGGAACTGTACATATCTAGTATAACTTTATAAACAAAGTGAATTGTTTTAAAAAATGGTTCATTAGTTTCCTACTTTGGTTAAAAGTCCAAAATCCTAAGAAATTAAGCTTTGGAATCCAACAGTATACCTAGTGTGACACACATGGCAATATTGTCCAATACCCTTGAGACACCTTACTGAATTAAGTTTAAGTATCTTTGAGGTCCATTGTATTAAGAGACTAGTTTATATATTACTGTGGGCCGGGGTTTTACGTAACCTCTGGAGGGGAGAAGTAACAGATGCAAGACCAGGGGGTTCAGATAACTATACTGAACAACATGCCAGACAACAATGGACTAGTGGAAGAAAAAAGTGTTAAGTGGTTTTCCTGTGGAATATCGAGAGGGTGGAGAATGCAAATGTTCCACCTCCAGTTCTGCAAAAACCCAGCCTTTTAAAGCTACGCCCTGAGAAGTGGGCCACCATCTGTTGATCACCTGTTACGTAAGGATAAGATCAAAGGCCCAGACTGTACACAAGAAAGATTGAACTATTCATGGTGGTTCTGCTTCTAAATCTGAGACAGTTATGAACTTGTAACCAGGGGGAAATCCCAACTGTAGGTGTTGAAGGACTGACCCACCAGAGCCCAAGAATGGAATTGCGCTGACCTTTTGTAAGCTTTTCAGCATGCGTGTAAGTTCATTTATTGTTTTTAACATATTTTCTCTGTAATGCTTTCACCTCAAGATAGGGTGACCAGCCATTCTGTTTTTAACAGGACAGGCCCGTATTTAAGTCATCTTGCAGGCGTCCCACCTTTTTATTAAAAACGGGCAAATTGTCCCCATATTTTCCACTCCCCCTGATGGTCAGTCAGCTGTCAGCGCAGCCCCATCTTGTTTGCAGCTGGCACTTAAGTGCGGGCAGGCAGTGGCCAGTCAGTGAGAGCATGTGGTGGCCTCAGGCCAGGTGGAGAGGTGGGAAGAGGCAACATCAGGTAGGAAGAGAGGCAGCCCTGTGGGCAGGGGTAAAGGTGTGTTAGGGGTGTGTCACCCTCCCTATGTTAAACCCTAAAGAAGGGGTTCTCAACAGGGGTCCGCAAGGCCTTTCAGGACGACCACTGGGGGCCGATGCTGAAACCCAGAGCCTGAGCCCCAGTGCCCCGATCCCCGTTGCCTGCTGCGGGGCTGAAGCCCTGATCCTCGGCATTCCCCTCCCCCTGCTGAAGCCGGGAGCTGCTGCTCTGAATGCCCGAGCCCTGGCGATCCCCACAGGGCCAGACGCAGGAGCTGAGGCGCTGAAGCCCCAGTCCTCATTGCCCCACCAGGGCTAAAGCCGGGAGTGGCAGGGCTGAATCCCGGATCCTCAGTGCTCCCCATGGGGCAGAAGCCCCCTGAGCCCATGGGCAGAGTTGGGGGACACCTGGGATGTTGTCCAATCTCCAAACTGGAGTGCAAGTGCAGGGAAGTCCCGGGGGCAGCTCCACACACCCTGACACCTCCTTCTCTCCCCGGCTCCTGGCCAGTTCGGAGGCAGGAAGCCGGAGCCGGGCAGTGCAGGGCAGGTGCTCCTCTGGCTGGTGCCATGGAGCAGGCAGCCATGGTATTCCCTCCTATCTTACTGCTACTGTGCAGGGGGTTGAAGCTGCTCTGCAACTCCCAGCCCACTTTTCTTATGCAGCCAGTAAGAGACGTAGGGGTCGGGGACCCAGCTCCATAGCTAGCAGAGCCCTCAGAGAACAGGGACCACAGCGGGAGCTGTACTGGACCTCTGAAGCCTCCCTTCCCCTGCTGGACCCTGGAGTTTTTATAGCATGTTGGGGCAGGGCTACTGCATAGTTCTGATGGATTGCCGTTGAACTCACTTGAATACGAGCAATTTTACCAGGTATCCCATATTCAACACAGGAAAATACTGTCACCCTACCTCAAGAATAAATGTACTTGCTTATAAAAAGCTGTGTGGTACCTTTTAATTCTGGCAGTTACACAGTTTATAGCCTCTGGAGAGAAAGCAACGTGCAGATGCTGGCCTGTGTAGGAAGTTTGGCTTGCTGGGAATAGCACAGCGTATGCAGGAAATTGTGCAGCCTGGAAATCCCCTGGTCAGGAGGAAGAGAGCCGCAGGTCTCTACCCAAAAAAGAGGTGACTGCTGACGAGCAGGTTGTCTAGAGTGGGTGGCTTCGATGGACCCTGGAGGAGGAATACAAGTGTACTGGTCCTGAACTGACACCACTCAGTAAGAATCTATTGTTTCTTTCTCAATGCCCCTTATTAAATTTAACTCTTTAATATGGTCTTCAGAGTGGTATGCTGAGGTTTAGAAGTTTATGAAGACATGAAAATTAAAATGCACTAAACTCATGAGACAAGTTGCGCTAATTATTATTGTATTTAAAAAACCCATATATTGCCATCTGTAGCCTAGTAAGGCACACCTATATTTTACTCACATTCTATCTTAATGACCTATGTTACTGAAGTTAGCTTAAATAAAAATGTAACTTTATGAAATGCAATTTTTTTTCAGATTGGAACAGGTTTTATAGCTTTTAGAAGAGTAAGTTTTGTTACTTACCCACAATACATTTTACCTTTCCCCCACTTTAAAAAAAAAAAAAAAAAGAGGAAATTACGTGCCAAAAACTATGTTAAAAGAATTTTGTTTAGATTGCAAAGTCAAGCACTCAAAAATTAGGAAATACTAGATTTACTGTTACCTATGCAACCTTAAATCTATCCCTTTGCAGGCATTGTAATCGTTTTTTTTAACATAATCACAGGATATGAAGGTTACCTTTTCAAAAATTTAATTAGAATAATTTAGGATGTATACTTTAAGGCTTTGCGTTTAGATTCAAGACTCCTCTTTTGAATTATCTTGGCATCAGAAGTTTGAACCCTGCATAAAGGCAAATAGGATTTACTGCTGAGTTATACTAGCAAGTGGATTTAATGTTCCCCAACCAGAATATGAGAGGTTGGAATCTCCTTCAGGGATAGAGGAGATTAGCTGGAGTCTGGAACATTGTAGTCTTTCAGGGAAAACCCTAGGAGCAGCCAAATTTTAGGGAGAAAACTTAGTCTGAAGTTTAAGATGTAGGAATATTTACCAATAAAACCAAGCCCCAGAAAAGGGTTAACTTTCCTCTTTGAACAGAATGTATGTAATCTATTCAGACTCATTTGGGAATGCTACCTGTTTTTATTGGAACTTTTGATAGTACAAGTGTAACTTTTATTCACTTTTTATTTTATCCAAGACACGGGGGTTAATCCCTTCATTTTTGTAAATGTCATTTGTAATTACCGGAAGTGGTTTCACTTCTGTTTTATCTGAAAGGTGATGCTATCAGCTGTACCCTTAAAACCCTTTCTGCCCAACAAATGCTGTTCTTTGTACGGAATCCAGTTCAAATACTGACCAAGTCAGGTGATATTTTGCTTATGCAATCTGATGAAATGACATCAAGCATGGTTGGTGCATATCGTAGGCTGGGGGAGGCTATGCCTCTCCAAACAGCCCAGCATCGCCCTGCCCATGCTCCCCCAGAAGGCCCCTCCCTCTTGCCCTTCCCCCTTGGTCTCAGCCCAGGCAGGCTGGCTGCTCCTCTTCAGGGAAGTGTGCTAGAGCTAGGGCTGGGGCTAGGGCTAGGGTGGCCGCGACTGGCCTGCGACCCGGACTTGGGGTCGCTGGGACTGCCCAGTGCTGGGTGTGGGTCTGGGGGCACTGGGGCTGCCCTCCCTGTGCTTGGGAGGGAAGGCGGGCGGGGGCTGTGTGCTGCCTGGTGCTTGGGGGAAAGGAGGGTTCTGGGCTCTGGTTGGGGAGGGTGCGGGACCAGCCGGGGGCTATTTGCTGCCCATGACATAAAGTGAACATCTTTAGCCCATGATTCTTTGATTTTTAAAACAATTTGCAATTAGACGAGCAGCAAATTAGTTGTTTGCTGAATAGAGCAAAACATTTTTTTCCTGGCCAGGTAATAGAAATAATATCTCACATCTATAAGTATGCAGATCGGCTGTCTCACAAGAAATTCTAGTAGTTATTGCTGCTGCTGATGCTGATGTCCAGTAAAAAATGGTAGTTTTTGCCTCATGTGGCAGCTTAATATAACTAACTTTATGACTTTAAAAATGTGCAGTTTTTTTGTCGTCTTTAAATACTCTTCTATAGTTCCTTAGCTTTCTAGCTTTCTACTGGTCTTATATTGTGGCTGTCACCAGAGAGTCTGAACACCTTTCTCTTTCTTATTACTTCTAGTTACTTCTGTTTGACTTCATTTACATAACCATTTTTTCAATGTATCAACTTTATCTCTAATCTTATTCTCATTAACTTTCCTATTTAAAGTGCTTTACCTTCTTCTTACTATTAATTCCTCTAAGGGATACTTTTTTCTTCCTTTATCCTTGGCTTCTCTTTTTTAACAGGGCACTTGGCCTTTTTTGCTTCTTTCTTTTCTAATCTTTTCAAATCCTCGCTCCATTCATCTAGTGGGCAGTCCATTCTATCTTCTTAAATCATGTCTACACTACAAAATTATGTCTACCCGAGTTACGTCAGTATACAGGCAACACAGTTATTACATTGCTTGTTTGTGTGTGAACATGTGGCTCCTTGTATCGGTGCTGTGCGTACTCACCAGGAGTGTTTGTATCGACAGAGAATGTAGTATACACTGTGCAACTCACCACCATCCAGCACAGGGTGTTTTGGGAAGTGTTTGCAGTGCCTTATGAGGCCGCAATGAGTTGCCCAGAGGTGACTGGGAGCATGGGATCAACGTCCCATAATGCAGTGTTCTTCAGCCCATCATTTCATCTGCATCCCATAATATTTTCAATTCTTGTTTTCAAAAATCCCCACAAACCCACATGTCCCTTGCTGTCTGCCATCTCTGCCATAAGCATGGAGCATGCACAGCTCTGCACTATTGTCATGAGCATTGCAAGCACATGGCACATGATCCTGTAGTATTTGCAGAGCCGCAAGAGGAGCCACGGGGAACATGATGATTCTTTAGAGGCTGGATTGCTGTGGGTCATAGAAACAATTCAGGGTCGTTGGAGGCATTCATGGAGCAGCTGGAGATGGTGGTGTGCCAGTTCTGGGCCTGAGAAACAAGTACTGACTAGTGAGATTGCATTGGCCTGCAGGTTTGGGATGATGAGCAGTGGCTGCAGACCTTCTGGATGTGCAAGGCCACATTGCTGGATCTGTGTGCTCCCATGGCTCATGAAGCTGTACGCTGACTACCTCGACTGTACCAAGCGCTTCAAGCAGTGGCTCAACAGGTGCAGAATGACCGTTTAATGTGCCTTGGTGTTGTTTACTTACAAGATTGGATCTCCGTGAGAAAAAACATCCCAATGGTTACAGCTGCCTGCTGTGTCCTGCATAATATCTGTGAAGCATAAGAATGGCCATACTGGGTCAGACCAAAGGTCCATCTAGCCCAGTATCCTGTCCTCCGATAGTGGCCAATGCCAGGTGCCCCAGAGGGAATGAACAGAACAGGTAATCATCAAGTGATCCACCCCCTGTCGCCCATTCCCAGCTTCTGGCAAGCAGAAGCTAGGAACACCATTCCTGCCCATCCTAGCTAATAGCCATTGATGGACCTATCCTCCATTAATTTATCTAGTTCTTTTTTGAAACCTGTTATAGTTTTGGCCTTCACAACATCCTGTGGCAAGGAGTTCCACAGGTTAACTGTGCGTTGTGTGAACAAATATTTCCTTTTGTTTGTTTTAAACCTGCTGCTTATTAATTTCATTTGGTGGCCCCTAGTTCTTGTGTTATGTGAAGGAGTAAATAACACTTCCTTATTTACTTTCTCCACACCAGTTATGATTTGATAGACCTCTATCATATACCCCCTTAGTTGTCTCTTTTCCAAGCTGAAAAGTCCCAGTTTTATTAGTCTCTCCTCATACGACAGCTGTTCCATGCCCCTAATAACTGTTGTTGCCCTTTTCTGAACCTTTTCCAAGTTCAATATATCTTTTTTGAGATGAGGCGACTACATCTGCACACAGTATTCAAGATGTGGGCATACCATAGATTTATATAGAGGCAATATTATATTTTCTGTCGTCTCATCTATCCCTTTCTTAATGATTCCCAACATTCTGCTCACATTTTTGACTGCCGCTGCACATTGAGTGGATCTTTTCAGAGAACAATCCACAATGGCTCCAAGATCTTTTTCTTGAGTAGTAACAGCTAATTTAGACACATAGTTGGGATTATGTTTTCCAATGTGCATTACTTCGCTTTTATCAACATTGAATTTCATCTGCCATTTTGTTGCCCAGTCACCTAGTTTTGAGAGATTCTTTTGTAGTTCTTCGCAGTCTGCCTGGGACTTAACTATCTTTAGTAGTTTTGTATCATCTGCAAATTTTGCAACCTCACTGTTTACCCCTTTTTCCAGATCATTTATGAATATGTTGAATAGGACTGGGCCTAGTCCAGACCCCTGGGGGACACCACTATTTACCTCTCTCCATTCTGAAAACTGACCATTTATTCCTACCCTTTGTATCCTGTCTTTTAACCAATTACCAGTCCATGAGAGAACCTTCCCTCCTGTCCCATGACTGCTTACTTTGCTTAAGAGCATTTAGTTAGGGACCTTGTCAACGGCTTTCTGAAAATCTAAATACACTATATCCACTGGATCCCCCTTGTCCACATGCTTGTTGACCCTCTCAAAGAATCCTTGTAGATTGGTGAGGCATGATTTCCCTTTACAAAAACCTTGTTGACTCTTCCCCAACAAATTATGTTAATCTATGTGTCTTACAATTTTGTTCTTTACTATAGTTTCAACCAGTTTGCCTGGTACTGAAGTCAGGCTTACCAGCCCGTAATTACTGGGGTCACCTCTGGAGCTCTTTTTAAAAATTGGCGTCACATTAGCTGTCCTCTAGTCATTTGGTACAGAAGCCGATTTAAATGATATGTTACAGACAACAGTTAGTAGTCCTGCAATTTCACATTTGAGTTCCTTCAGAACTCTTGGGTGAATACCAGATGGTATTTACCCAAGCAAAGGGGGAAAGTTTCTGCCAGGGTGGAGGTGGAGTGCCTGATGGCTGAATTTAAACATCCAGATACAAGAGCTATTAGAAGAACTCAACGCAGAGCTATGTGTCTCAAGGGAGTTTTGAAGGGCCATTTTGATAGTGAACCTGAGTAGTGTGTGTTGCTGTAGTGTGCTCTACCTGGCCTTGCTTTTTTGTAGCCTGGTATGAATTTTTTAGTAATTGCTGTGTTTGTAGGAATATAACATTGTCAATGCACCTATTAATATTGTCTGTGAATGATGTTATGGGTTCTATGAGAAAGTGAAGTAACAGGAAATTGGTGGGTGTTAGACCTGCTCACCACCAAACAGCAGTTGTTGTGAACTAATAAAGATAAATTTTGTTCCAAATAAATAGAATTTGATTCTGTAACATGAAACAGGAAATTAAAAACCATTTACAACTTAATACATTAATGGAATAGAACTTATGAAGGGGAAAGAACATTAATTTCCATTTCAGGAGCAGACATACCAACCGTGGCTTTCACAGGTCAGTGTATGTGAAGTTGTGATTGTCTTTAATGTTCCCCAGGGTGGAGTGGTAGGCGTTGTGCACTGACCCCGGATGCCCCATGGAATGTTGAGGGGAGGTATATGGAGGTCCCAATATTGAGTTCTCTGTGGGCTTCAGAGAGAGATGAGCGTGGGTTTGTTGAACCTCCAGATCTGCCAGAGTGTGCAGCATCTCTGTTTGCTGTCTGAGAAGTGCAAGCATCTCCTGCTGCTCGTCCTTCTCCTTTTCCTGTTCCTTTCTTCTCTCCACTCTATCCTTCTCCTTGCTGTCTGCAAGGGTGATCCTCCAGGCCCTGCGCTCATTCTCTGATGCAGCACTGGCTTGCAGGATCTTCTGGAACATGTCATCTAGAATCTTTTCTTTCTCCTTATCTATCTCAGTTGTTCTGCGGGTGTGAAGTGGGAGACCCTGAAGGTCACAATGGCAGAAGCTGTACCATTGTGAGGGTATTCATGATGGAAATTTAAACTTAAGAAACTGGACTCACTCCCCAATTGCTCCTACAGTCTCATTTCTGTTTGGGATTGATAGAACATGGCACCAGTCACAGCACCAGCCATGGCTGGGGAAATTAAGAGGGAATAGCTTGCTGGCATGATTACAGTTGTATAGGGCAATGGAATTGAACACTGGCACCATTTTCCACAGGCAGTAGTGATTTTTGCTGATATTTCACTCCTGAGGTTAACAGAGGCAGAGAGAGCACAGCTCCTGCTGGCATCCTGATGCTGCCTGGGTACATATGCTGCTAGCCTATGTACTGCAATGGTGCCTGCTGAAGTAATCGCTGAGTGGTGTGGGAAAGTGTCCTACAGCAGCTGAAGAAATAAGCCCTCCCTAGAAACTGTCAGCAGAGGATTGCAGAATACCTCCATGACAGTTTCATTGAGATATTTATGGAGGATTCATGGGACATCTTGGTACCTGTAAACAAAGTGCTCTGCGTGGCCCCCTCTACCTAACTCTAGAGGGGAATGAAAAGCAGATAGCAACTCTGCCTCTCTTGGTTATTCCACTGTCTCTTCTAGTGCAAGTTAAAAAAAAAAAGAAAATCACGAGAAATGTCTTGCTACGTTGGGGGTTCATCTGTTGTGAATTCATAAATACATGATAATAGTTTTTGCTGTTGGATTGTGAAGGAGAAAGTTAATGCTGGAAAACCAAACTTCTTCAGTAGTCCAAAGTTTTCCACCATTAGAGGCATCATATTTATTCATATGTGTCACAAGTACTCTAAAATATAATGAAACTTTAAGGTTAGACTTGCTCCACAATTTGTCTCATATTTTCCTCAGCCTCTCACTTCACTTATACTCAATCTTTCCCATTTCTAGGCTTTAAAACAGTTGGGGGTTAGGACATCTTTCACTTGTACCTTCCCATTTTTCAGGAGCTGTGTTTTTATTTTATATGTGCATTATAATATTGGTGGTAATCAGTACACATGAGTGATTGATTAGGTATCTCTCAGTAGTTTGTGTTTTTAGTGCCCCATTTTGTGTACTGTGCAAATATCCAATGAAATTATCCCACAACATATTCTGTGTGTAATCAAGATGAAAAGTAGAATTTCTGCAAAGAGCTTTCAACAATTCCATGTGGCAATTGTGTTGGAGTACTACCTTCCTTCAGAGAAGATTTCCATGGAGGTGACACATTTTTACTGTTGTCTTCATTGTAAACATCCTGTTATTAGTCATCTGCTTGCCTCACCAACGTGTGGGGGTCGGGGAACACAAGCTGTATCAGTCAGACAATGTTTGTGGCTCTTTCACTGGAACTGTAAAACTAAAACAGTAACAATCATTAATCACAGAATTTAATGAGTTACAAGAGGCATAGTAAATGAAGAAACAATAGCTTTTGTAAGGAAAAACTTTTATTGTCAAAATTATTTAAAATGATTTTTCAATTATTGTTAGAAATTAAACTCTGTGATACCTGTGCAACCCTTTTAACATCCGTGGGTTTGCACAGGTGCAACCGACTGGAATTTAGGAAATCATTCTGATGTACAAGAAGGAATACAATTTAGCTCGTTCTTGAGCACTGTATTTACGTTGCATTGTTTAATATTATGGAGCAGGTACGTTGAGTAAGATGGTCTCATGATTTAACAGTCATTTTCAGTATAAATAATACTTTGTCAACAATTGATTCCTTTTTAATTTCTCCTTTGCTTTGTCAGGCATGTTTTTTTATTTTAATTGAGAGACGATTATGGACAAAACAGCTGGACTGTATATGAGAAATTTGATGTGTGGTGTTAATAAAAAAATTATAATTGCTAAGTTTGAATACTGTATGTTTTGCTTAGGTCACGATCAAGACCACATCAACGTTCCTATAGTCGAAGCAGTGAAAGATCCAGTCATAGAAGAACTCATAGCAGATCTCGTGAAAGAGAACGGCGTAAAGGCAGAGATAAAGAAAAAATAAAAGAGAAGGAGAGGAACAGAGGGAAAGAGAAGGAATTGTATACCACCAAGCGTGGGTAAGTGTAATGACAAATCAAAATGAATTCATAGTCAATATTACTTTTTATTTATGTGGTCATCAACGTGCTAGGCAACATTTGCACTAAGTGAAGTGTACTCTTCCTTTTTAAATCCTCAAACCATGTGGTTCTCATAAGAAACTGAGCGGTATGGTCAACAGCTTAATTTAGTGATCTTTCAGTGTTCTCTCCATAGATATGCAGGAACGTGAGAAATCAGTGTAGATTAGAGGTTAATTTTGCTATTTTAAAGAAATATATGAAAGAAAGGGCTGTGAAGTTTGAGCAAAGATCATATCTACCATAACCCTGTTTCTAATCGCTTTTACTTCCCAATAAGTAGATATTATGTTTGATAAGTAATGGGAGAAGACAAACACTTGAGCTAACTTTGAAGTGCTACTTCTCTGTTCATAACTCTGCTGGAACTCATTGTATTGTTCTGTCTAGATGACGAGTTGCTCCCTTCCCAAATTTGGTTAGTTTTGGGAAAAAAACTAAATAACTTGCTTTTGTCTGATGTTTATTCTGAGGCTGTAGTTCAGATATTTTGTAATATTGTTCATCCAGCCTGGTTATTTCTGCATAGCATGATTTGGTAAGTGCTTATACAAGCATGTGTAAGAATAATCCAGGTGGCGCTGAAGAGGACAAGATTGTCACTGCAATGAGGTGAGCAGTAGACAGATTGTTGATTTCTGGGAATTGAGTCCTTTAAATGAAATTTTTAGCTTCAGTAGGACAACTAGGTCCATCAATCTAAGGTTTAGATCTGCATAAAATTCTTTAACAAAATAACTTTGTTTCAGTTTTGCAGTAATTCATAGGGAAGCTTCTTGCTCTTGCTAACTAGGATTTCAAAAGTCAAATTTTGGTATCCCACTTATAAACTTTGGCCTGAAAAATCTGCAGTGAAAATTATTTAAAGTGGCAAAGCTTTGGGGATAATGGTCAACGTTGTTCAAGACAATAAAACTACAATCAAATATAATTGTGTAATTTTTTTTCTAATAAAGATGAGTAAAAATATAGCTTGCAGTGTAGTTCACGCTGTTTCCAACCAGCCCATTTATTCTACCTCATTGAGGTGAGAGCTATTTGAATCCCTCTCCAATTACATATTTAAAGATAGAATTGGGTGTTGGGAGTCCAGATTTTATCACAAGCATTTTGCCAAAACTTAACCTATCAACCTGAAATTTCTTGTATTCCTTTGCCAGAAGGAAAGTTTGGGAGTAAATGGACAAACGTGTTCATAAGAAAGTTGGGCATGGGTGGGGGCTTGGAAGCCCTACCTCTTTTGCCTATGTCTGTTCTTGTAATCCTGGGAAGGCAAACTTTTTAATAGAGATTGTCAATCAGGGCAGCAAGCTGGGGTGACACTCTTGCAACCACATCTTCTCCTTTGGCCATCAGTAGTTATGGTCATCAGTGACATAGGCGAATGAGGAGACCAGTTTAAATGGTCTCTATAACAGCTACCACAGTTTTCAGAGTGGTAGCCGTGTTAGTCTGTATCAGCAAAAACAACGAGGAGACCTTGTGGCATCTTAGGGCTGGTCCACACTGGGGCGGGGGATCGATCTAGGAAACGCAACTTCAGCTACAAGAATAGCGTAGCTGAAGTCGATGTTTCCTAGATCGAACTAAATTTACTTACTGTGGGTCCACGCGGCGCAGACAGGCTCCCCCGTCGACTGCGCTTCCTCCTCTCGGCGAGCAGTTCCGCAGTTGACGGGGGAGCGCTTCTGGGATCGATTTATCGCATCCAGATGAGACACGATAAATCGATCCCAGAAGATCGATCTCTACCCACCGAATCGGGCGGGTAGTGTGGACCTAGCCTTAGAGACTAACATTTATTTGGGCATAAGCTTTCATGGGCTACAACCCACTTCATCAGATGCATGGAGTGGAAAATACAGGAGCAGGTATAAATACATGAAAAGATGTGAGTTGCCTTACCAAGTATGAGGTCAGTGTAACGAGACAATTCAATTGACAGCGGGATACCAGGGAGGAAAATAACGTTTGAAGTGGTAATGAGAGTGGTCCATTTCAGACAGTTGACAAGAAGGTGTGAGTAACAGTAGGGGGAAATTAGTATTGGGGAAATTAGGTTTAGGTTTTGTAATGACCCAACCATTCCCAGTCTTTATTCAGGCCTAATCTGATGGTGTCCAGCTTGCAAATTAGTTTCAGTTCTGCAGTTTCACGTTGGAGTGTGTTTTTGAAGTTTTTTTGTTGAAGAATTCCCACTTTTAGGTCTGTTATTGAGTGACCAGGGAGACTGAAGTGTTCTCCTACTGGTTTTTGAATGTTATGATTCCTGATGTCAGATTTGTGTCCATTTATTCTTTTGTGTAGAGACTGTCCGATTGGACTGCAAGGGATCAAGGAAGTTATCTTCTCTTAATTCTCTCTCTGACCACCAAGGGCCAGCCCAGACATAATGCGAGACTAATTTATGGGGGTGGTAGTATTGACGCTTGAGTTCCATTAGAGTAATATGGGCTGTAGAGTTTCAATTGTAGTTTTGGTTACGGGGACGTGTGACACACATTGGGTTAGAGGGGTCAGAATATTGTAATATATTATGATTTATGTGGTGTTTTATCTATTTAAATGAAATAGAACACATCACAAATGGTCCAACCGTCATAAATTGTTGTGTTTGGCACGACGTTTTAGTGGGTAAGACATGAAAATTTATCTTTTACAGGCATTAGATAACTAAACTGCCTATATATCTTTTTTTTAACTTTGTGAAGGGAGGCATGATCAGTTAGTGAGATACCTTCAATAAGGAAATATTATCTTTTCTCCCCCAATGATAGTTCAGCTTGTTTCTTCTGTCTACTTCTGTATTATGTGGTTGTGAATGGCAAGGGCGGTTGTCCCAAGGCAATTTGTTGAGTCAGATTGGCCCAGACTATATAGAAAAATTCGAGAACCCTTAATTTGGATGCTTTTTGAGTGCAGTTTTGGAAATAAATGAAAGAAGCGGTAAGTAGAATGGCTAAAACTACATCAATATCGGTGCTTCCAATGTACATAGTTTTTTTGATTGGTCATATGGGTAGGATGCAGAATTAAATGTAGATTATTAATGAATTTATTGAAGCTTATTGTTAAAGTAACCTGCTATCTATCAAATATTAAACAAAGGAAGAAATTACTGAATTTTTAGAGCAAGTTATATATCATTCCAAAAAATGTAAACAAATATATAATTCTTTTCCAGAGATGGGTGCAACTAGTAGATTAAGGAAATGCATGCAAGTATTCCACTGGAGTCTATTGCATATATTAGATGTGTCTGAGTATCCTTGCAGAAGATATGTGACTGCTACTCGATCTTACATTTGATCTCTTTTGTAAATACATTTGATAGTGTTTATAATTTTACAGTTTTTATTTGACTTGCGTAACTAACATGTTTATAGTGTGAGTTTGGGTATGTTTAAGAAAATAAAAGTATTGAACATATTGACTTGCTTTCCTAAAAGCACAGTATTTAAAAATTCAGGTGCCTGGCCGTAATCTACGTATATAAATGAAATAACTATTTACTTTTCCATTGTTTGGAAAAGTCCTTCATTTTGGCTAGATTTGCATACACATACACATATATTAATTAATTAAAACAAACGAGCTACTTAATATGATAATTTTCTAACATTTAAAAATGACTACAGTTTAAGGAGAACAATTAGAGGGAAAACTGATGAAGAGAAGGAAATATTGTTCTGTGTTGTGGGAAATTTTCACTATTGTTTTACTCACATTTTATATCGTCAGACAATTGCCTGTTCAGTTTCATCTGTGACTTGTGGTATAACTATCTCATCAGTACTACCCCTGGCTGGGTCAATGAAATGCTCAATACAATTTACTAAATCAAATTTATTTTTGCTTTAAATAATCAAGACGTATCAATCAGGTTTTTTTAGGTTTCAAGGGATGGCAGTTTCTTAGGGCTTGTGTCCACTTACCAGTGGATTGATGCTGTGGCGATCGATCCACTGGGGGTCGATTTAGCAGGTCTAGCGAAGACCCGCTAAATCAACCGCTGATCCACCGAGTACAACCGATGTACTCCACCGGAACAAGAAGCATAAGGTAAGTCAACGGAAGAGTTTCTTCCATCGACCCAGCGCAGTGCGTACACTGCAATAAGTCGACCTAAGGTACTTCGACTCCAGCTATGTTATTCATGTAACTGGAGTTACATAACTTAGGTCAACTTAACCCATAGTGTAGACCTGCCCTTATTGTCCCTGCTTCGTACTCCCAAACTTTAATTTGTGTCTCTGTTTAAACAAGCTTAATGGAACCCCTAATCTCCTGACCTACCTAGCTGTATTGAGCATATTTTTCTTATATCTGTCTTCAAAGTGAAGGAAACTGAGCATGTATTGAATGTGTTCCATAAGGTGTCTACTGGTTCTGGATTCTTCCTGAAAGGTTACATGGAAATTTGGAATGTAGTGTCCTTGGTTGTGTACATGATCTCCTTTCATATTCATATATGTATTGCACATTTTCCTCCTTAGTTCTAGTGTTTTGAACATGCCAGAAATTTACTCAAGGGTGAAGATCTATTGACTGTGTAAAATACTGGGTTAGCTATTCATATATATTTTTTTATTTGCATTAATGTACTTAGATTGCTGAAATAATTTGTCCTTGGCTACACTTGTAGTTAACTAATGTGCAGCATAACTTTATCTGCTCCTGTTGCTGACCTCCATTGTTAGCAATCAGTAATTTTCATAATGTAGACAAGGTTTTAGAGGTGCTTGCTCTCCTTCCAGTGAGTCATTACATTGAGATGTCTTCTGCCTGTTTCTGGTGCCTGTCCAGCTGCAAGTTAAAGATATCATGATGCTTCTGGAAAACTTGAGGGTTAGCTTTAGTCTTCTGGCATTCTCTCTTTCATTGCAATAGGTTCTTGTGTCTCAAGCTGTGCATGACCCATTACTGAGCACATAATGGTTGCTGGACTCCTAAGCACATTATAAAGTACTTTGGACTATATTAATGTGGTTTTATTAAAATACCTCCTACCTTATATTGATCCTTATTATAGTTTATAAAAGTTAACTTTGGAGGACGTGGTCATGAGTGCCTAAAATTTTCTGGAAGCAAATACATTCTTTATTAGCCCATCTTCCTTTACATTTTGACTTACATGTTAAACCACATAGTTATGCTAATCTGAAAATAAATGATCATCTTTGTGATTTCTCTTTTTCCTGATCATTGTAATATTTTATACTATGTATGTTAATGAATAGAAACAGTTAGTGACATCAGTCCATTTTTCTCAGAAATCATGTACTGTCTGGTGGTCTTTGTAACACAGATTTCATACTGTTTAACAATACTTAAAAGTATTAATAGACTACAAAATGAAATTTACCCAGGATGCTCTTGATGTAATTCATCCTGCATATACCTTTTTATGAAGGATAGGTTTGTCAGTTTAATCAAACAGTGATCAAAGAATATTTATACAGGGAATATGGATCTGAGAAGCTTTTGCCTTTTCCAGCTATTTGTCATTTTGAAGACTTAGATTGCTATCAGCAACATGTTAATATTGTTTAGTAATGGCTTTGCAAACCAGCATACTTGAATGAACAAGGAAAGGGTATACTACAAAGCTATTTGCATGACACAATGGCTGTTTAATGCCGAGATCTGTAGAAAATTACTCCGTCTGTTTCATGAGTTAAATCTAATTGAGAAGTATAGTAGCTTAAGAAATAGTTTAATATAAGATGGCTACTCCTTGGGAAAAGGTTTTAACTGAATGATTATTTATCCATGGACTGTTCTGGACCTTGTGAGTATAGAATTTAGTAAAATTTCTGATTTTGATCCTTAAGAGCATACCTAAAAGCAGAGGTGAAAATGCATATGTCTAAAACCAAAATATTTTCTGTCCCTTTGATCCCAGTGTGCTCCAGGAAAATGAGAGATTCAATAGCTTTGTTATTGGATGATGGATCTTCCTGAGGCCTTCCATATTTTCTTTTTCTGTGCTTTTTTTTTTTTTTTTGTAGTGGTGGTGAGTATGAAAAACAGACATTCGTTGGCCATGGCTTTCAACTTGTCATCCCATGCTGATAGATGGAACTTCCAGTAGGAGAGAGGAGATGATACAACATCAACATTGAGAGAGCTTTTTGTCTTTAGCATTGTCTTATGAGACAACAGCAGTGCTTTGTCCTCTGGCATTCCCATTTGTTTTTCTTATAGCAGCATTGAAACTCCATTACAGTTTTGTCCTTTCATGTCAGAGGTTTCTGTGGTGAGCACTAATACAGAATTTTTTGTCTATTGGTGGTTTTGCAGATGCTTGTCAGTGTTGTCCATCATAAGATGGTGGTAACATTCCTTCTATGACTTTGTTGCTGTTTGTTGGTAATATCTGTTATGAGAAGGTAATGGCATTAGGAGTTTTATCTTAGCTATATCTGTTCTTTGGTATCAGTTGCTTGGAAGGCTTGGACCTTTTGAACCAAGGAACCCAAGGAGGGGGTATCTAAGGAGGCAATAGCTTCTTCTGCTGTTATAGCAACACCTGCAGTTTCTGAAGGAAGACAACACTTTTGAAGGGCACTCATACTTTTTCACCAGTTGTTCTGGAGAAGCACTACCTTGACTCCTTCCCACCTGGGAGTATATGAGGTGATGTCTAGGAATAAAGTTCTTTCCTCTGGTCTGATCAAGTTTGTGGGAGATCTGGTATTGGTAGCTATATACTTAGAAATGCCCATTTCTTTTTATCTGTGTGACTGGTTGGTCAAAACATGTTATTTCCAAGGAGTCATGGACCATATGTTCTCTGTTTCGGTCACTAGGGTTGAAGATAAACCTTAAAAGGCCATTTTGATTTCCGTGCAAAGGTTGTGATCTATTTTTGGTTTGGGATTTGTTTTAAAACATGGCAGCTTTTGATTCTTTAAAGGCAAGTGCTTTTTTCCTGGGAGAATGGTTTCAAGAGCTAAGAAATTCCATCTCTCCCAGCCTACATCCAACTCTGGACATTACGGCATTGTCTGTTTCCATGACCCCATCAACTTGTCTGAGGATGCAACCTCTTCGCTGGTTGAGCATCTGCTGCTTCCTGGAGACTCAGCAAAACATCATCAGAGTTTTTTCTAATGAATGCATGCAGAAATATTTTAAGGGATGTACATTTGTCCAGCCATATTTGACAAAAAATATAACAATAATAATGCTTTAAATCTGAGTTGGAAAGTGCATTTGCAACATCTGATGATACTTGGTTGGTGGAAACAATATAAGATGAATATTCTTGAATTAGGAGTGGCTTATCATGCCTTGAAATTATTCCTAGCTCGCATAAAATGTAGAGCAATGCAAATTCCAAAAGACATCATGGATGCAATGTACTATAATATTAATAGCTACAATATATTTATAAACAAAAAGGTTAGCCATCCCCAGAATTGAAAGAAATTGATTAGTGTTAGGTGAGAAATTTTTGCCAAAGTGGTGATGGCAGCACACACATGCCAGAAGAGGCTATCGGTGCAATGGTTGGATGACTGGCTAATCATTTTTCTTCTAGTTAAAAATAACCTGAGCCACCAACAGTTTTTCATTTATTACCATTCCTTGGTCTTAAAATAATGAGCCATGTTCTGTCTTCTTTCCTAGAGATTTTTTTGTCAGGAATAATATCAAAAAATCAATAAATGGCATGACCATCTGAGTAACTTCATTGCAGTCATTTCCAAAGTAAATCTATATCTGCTTGGCCTTGTGGCCTTTTCTCTTGATCTAGTCACAGACCAGCTTTCACACTATATTCCTTAGTTTATAAAAATAGTGACCTGTAGTTATGGTCCATAGCTGCAATAGTGTTTTGGTCCATTATTTTGATAAACTGTATACTAGAACCTGACCAACCCTCGTACCTTATAATTAGAATACAAATGGCTGTCTCCCCACTTCTCATGAGATTTAATAAAAGTTCCCTAGTGAGATCTGTTACTAAGCCTCTATTATTTTTACAGAACTTACTACAGTATATTTAATAATATTTTATGAAGTGTTATAAATAAAACTAGAATGGACAAAATAAGGAACTAAGTACAGTTTGTATTGTATTTTTTTAAACTTTCCTAAAATTTTTAATTGGCATTGGACTTCCAGTCACTAGTTCATAGTAATGAGGTTCTGTTCTAGTGCAAGATTTTTGTTTTGTGTGTTTGTTTTTATAAGAGTCAAATTGTTGGTTTTCAAAGGTTATCTAGCCTTACATTTGGACTCTCCACTTCCCATCTTTCCTGTGGCTGTTAAACTCAAGCTCTACAGACCAAACCTCTTTGGTGTAAAAAGTGGTTGATATTGACCATAATACATACCATGATTGGAAAAGTCACCTTGAATAAAGATGATACAGCAACAATATTTTTCAGAAAGCCTGTTTTGTGAGTGAAAGTTTTAGAAATTAGAATGGTGAGGCAGACTGTCCTTTCTAGTGGTTCATCAAGAACAGGACTGCAGTAGTTAACTCAGGCTATTTCTCAGTTTTGTCATATTGTATTTGAATCTATGTGGGAAAATTAGCAGCAGGCCCTCTGGAAGTAAAATCATGTCTGTTCGGATCAAAACCTCATCAATCCCAGAGAAGTGAATCTTAAGGTTAGTCTAAATGAGGGCGTTAATGGAGAATATGCTAGATTGTGAATTTAGAGCACAATAGCTGTTCTGCACTTAATTCCCGTATGGACAGATTTATTCTGCATTGAGTGCTTTTGTGCAGTTTAGCTTAATCCACTTTGGAAATGGATTAAACTAAGACACACAAAGGCATTCTTAATGCAGAATAAGAGCCTCCACATTGGAAGCTAGTGCAGAATAGCTATTCCACAACTTCCTGTTTTCAACTTTTCTTTCCTAAGGATTAGTTTGAGCAAAAAATCAGACTTTTTCCGAATTTAAATATAATGTGCCTTAGCGTGATGTGGCATGGCTTCCAGTTCTATTAAAGCGCGAATTGAGGACTAGATCAGAGTGGCATATGAAACTTGTCATAAAGAGCCTCTAGGCTTTGTTAAAATGGCCACATAATTAATTGAGATGGATGAGACTTGATTTCCTGACTGTGAATATGGTATACTACCTGGGCCTTATGTAGCATACTTTTTTATCACACTCCACAAGGTGGACCTGATAACTGCAAATCACGACTTGCCGGCTGCTGTGAAAAATTAGTTGCTAATGGATTTCTTTTATTGTATGTTCAAATCTGGTATTTGGACCAGAAATTTCTGCACAGCTGGTGCCTTCAGAGGTAAAAGTTTGCTAAATGAATTATTTTGCAGTCCTAATTTATTTAAATAAAACATAAGTTTAAAATTATAACACATTTGCACACACTCCTTTTGTTAACTTACCTAAACATGTATGTTGCTCTACAATGTGCATGCTAATGAATATTTGACAGTAAAACTCTTATTAACTTAAAATACTTCTATCCTTACATAATTTTTAATACAGGAATTTTCTGCCATTCAGTGTGCTTATATGATCAAATTGAATCAGAAAGAAGGTATGCTAAAATTTTAATCAATGTTTTTCACCAAAAGCTGTTCATGTTTGTCTGATTTTTCTGAAAAGCCGAGATTACCAGGTGTGTATCATTTTAATTTGTCACAATATTACTTTGTGACAAAGGGCAAAAATATGACCCAGTTAATAACAGGACTCCAAATTGACGGTACAGAATTTTACATGTAAACTATGAAAAAGTCCTCCCTATCAAGGAAAACTATTCCTACTAATGTGTGAACCAACAGTTTATTCTGGCTCTATATAGAACTAGGTCTTCTGAGAAAATATCTTCTATTATATAGGAAAAGCATAAGCATCATATTTTCAATACTGCAATCATGACAGCCTTTAAAAAAAAATCAAATGTTCAGAACTTTTAGAGAAATACACTACTTAAATTAGGAGTCTAAGAAAGTATAGCAATATTGTGCCATCAGTCAAGCATAAAACACCATTTAAAGGAAAAACTATATGAAAGTATCAATACATTTCTTCCTTGGTGGCACCAGAGTTTATTGAACACTTTGAAAGATCATATGGGTTTAAAAGTTTGCTTTTGAAATATTTCCATTCACTTTTGGTTTGTCATCCTTTCAGTAATTTCTCAAGAATTGGTCAAGAGTTTATATATTTGGCTAACATTTTTCAATTGTAATTAGCCAAAACATTTACACAGTTTCTTTTTCCATGTTTAATCCTGGCAGTGATCCAATGGTGTCTGTTGACTACTTATGTAATAAATGCCTATTGATAAGCTTTACAGTGCTTGGCAGAAGATGTTAGAAGTAAATTGGAAATGTTGGACTTTTTCAGAGTTTGACAGCAGTCATACACTCTTGGAACTTGTCATTTTTCCTTACCTATTACTTCTTTATGCAGCAGGAAGTAATTTATGCTAATTTTCTCTTATTTGCATATAGGTTATAGAGTTCTGTGGTGCAAAGCATGCTCAGAACTCCTTTTAAGTGTCTGTTTAGATCAAAGCAGGACTGTGTGATAGCTGTTGTCTGACACCAAGCTGTGTGGTGTTGTTTTCATTAAACATTTATCATACTTCCAATGTGACAGCAGGCAACTTTGTGCTTGGGTAACATGTTTTCATGCAAAATTTATTGAAAAAGACGAGACGTTGTAAAGAGATATTGTTGTCTTTCACCAGTGGCGAAGGGTAAATGTTTGATTGAAAAGAAGTATACCTTTAACACGATTCAGCAGAGTTACACTGAATAAGTATGAAACACTGTTTGCTTTGTTATAAGCAAACTAAATATATTTAATGCTAGCATTTATTTTTGGGAATTTTATTTTAATAGTTTACATGTTCTGATTGTGACATGTCTAATTTTTCCCCTCCTACTAATTTGTGCCATTGGACAGTTGCATTACCATAACAATATAGTTACACTTTGTAAATCAAACACAGATTAATATTTATATTAGGAAATATTATACTGAGCTTTCAATTTGCAATGTCATTTAAAAAAAATGCATAAATGAATGTACATTTTTAAATCTTAGATTCAGTTTACGTTGCAGAAATTAGGAATTACCTACCCATAAAATGAAGTTTATTTTGTCAATATTTTGGCAATACTTTCCCCACAAAATATATGAATTTTGAGAAAAGCATGAAGATTAAGATAGAATTATTAATGTTATTAAAATATTCTGGATCAGAATGCTGTTAGTTAAATCAAACAATATTTTATTGCTTCCAGTGCTGTAATTTAAATATTTTTCAGCCCTGCCATTATAAACCTGATTTTTGGGTGTTAAAGTAGAGGGTTTTTTTGTTTAAAAAAAGAAAAGGGGGGGGGGAACCTCTTGGAGGGGAAAATTTTTTTGTTTGATCATTTGACTTATACCAGTGCATTTAAAGACGTTTACCAGTATGACACATCAAACAAATTTGGCTTAGCAAGCAGTTAATTCATGTTATTGTTTAATCACTTTCAGCATTTCGAACTAAGGCCAAGATATCCTACTTCAAAAAGAGACCATTGTGCATGCATAACAAATTCCCTTGAATAAATGTTCATGAAGATTGTTACTCAGAATATTCTGTAATCTTAATTTTGTAATCATGTCATATGCTAGAATATTTTACTGTTTTCTGTAAATAATGCATATTTAAGGCCTAATTGTAGCTGCTGCTTCATGAGTACACTGCAGGAGAGAAGGCTTTGTGACTGCTTTCTCCAACAAGTCACCCAGCAGGCTACCATAATACCGCAGACAGTGCATCCTTGAGCATAAGGAGTAAAGACCAGCTAGTTACCTTTAGAGGTGGCATAAATGAATGGGTTAAGGGTAAAGTCCAAGACCTCTCCCCATGAATGGCTAGCATCTGGAGGCTAGTGCTGGGTAGAGTGTATGCTGCACTTTTTAAACAGATGCAACAAGTGTACCTTTGAGCAACAAGTGTACCTTTGATCTGCCCTCTTCACACTTCTCCCTCAAAATACTCCTGGAGGCCATTATGCCTGCCTCTGCCTTTCTCAGACATATTGCCTCCAGGTGCTGCCACTTGGGTTCTCTCCCCCACCCAGAGCATCTCTGGCTGTGTTGAGCCCCTTAGAAAAGAAAAGATTATGTAAATATCAAATGGTGCACAATGTCTCTAAACGGATACCATTGGTAAATAGGTTGATTAATAGTTAGAGCTGTTCTACATTTACTCAAAAGACCAGGTGGCTCTAAAGGTCCAACTAGAATTTTAGATAAAGGAAGAAAAAAATCTAGTTTGTTTCTTCCTCAGCCCCCATCAAAGGAAATGTGTGGGGGTTTTTTAATTATTTTTTTAAGCAAGCTTTGTGGAAGGAATACTAGGGAATAAGTAAAGACTGGTTCCACATTTAAAAATTTGGCCTTTTTGTTACAGAGTAACAACATTTAATCTGAAAAATTGGTCTCTGCAAACTGAGTGTATTATTTCACTAACTTACTCTTTGAGAGTGGAGGTATATTATTGCGATTTCATTTTAATTGTTTTGTTTTAGCAGGCTATTTTTAAATGTCGTTGGAAGGCCAATTGAGATGAAGGCCTGGTCTGCACTAGGAAATTAGCTCAGTTATAACTACGTTGCTCAGGGGTGTGAAAAATCCATTCCCCTGAGCGACATAGTTATACTGACCTAACCCCCGTGTAGACATCGCTAGGTCAACAGGAGAGTTCTCTCGTCAGCCTAGCTGCTGTCTCTCGAGGAGGTGGTGTTCCTACGCTGATAGGAGAAGCCCTCCCAGCGGCATAGGTAGGGTCTTCACTGAAGTGCTACAGCGGGGCAGCAGCAGGGTGCCTCTGTAATGATTTGTGTAGATGTGCCCTAAGATACTGAAGCAAAGTCTTCAATCATAAGAAAAATTTCAAGAAATAAAATGGTATAGGTTGAGTATATATTTAAGTACTACCTCATTTCGTTTCTCATAATTATGTGATTGAGAAGCCTTTTGGAAGATGATCAGTATTCCCTACCTGTCCAAATTTAAGAAAATTGGATGTCCTTAAATGGTTTAAATATTTTTCTGGTTTTATAGTGCTGATGTTGCTCCTATTGTTTTTCTTTAATCCATTCTTCTGTACAAACATCCTAGCACATAATGTACTGGTGATATTGATATTATTACTGATGAGCACTGAAATCACAGTTACTGTTCCTTATGGCTTTAATATCTATTGCACTTTTGTTTAGTACTGGTTGGGTTATTGTACTGGATAACAATGGTGCCATTCTTAAGGACCATTAGACTTGAGTCCCTTCTGTTACTTTCTCATGAATGTTTTTGGAAAGTACAGAGCCTCCAGTACTTCCAAAAATAATTTGGTGGGTTGGCACAACCCAGGTTTTGGGGCAAATATTTCCTTGCTCACTTAAAGAGGTTCTTCATGTCCAAGGCTTCATCTTTGAGTGATTGTCCATGTGTGCATTCCACTGATGGTGCACATACGCCTCGAGGTAGAGATCAGTGTCTTTTTGGCCAGTAATACCTGTAGAATGGGCATGCACTCTTCAGTCCTCATGCTCTGCTGCAAGGGCATACAAAGGCAAGGTGTGCCTACTGCCATTCTGTTCTTCTCATCACCTCACAGCTTTGAGATGGAGTCTGAGAGACCCCAGCCCTTCTTTACAGCTTTAGCTAATAGTGTTAGTGTTAGTGTAGTTAGTAATTTTAGTAGTTTTAATAGTTCTGTTGCTTTTTATGACCATTCGTTGTTAGAACATGCCTATTCGGTACAGTATCATCCAGTTTACCTGTATTTAAAAGCTGCCTCTTGTGAGGGAGTTATCCGAGCTTCAGACACTTGAAGTGCATCTGTCAGAGAGAATCACACTGTGATGCTAGCAGACCAGGTGTCAGCTCTTGCCCAGGCTTTAGGCCTCAACCAGGCACTGACAAATTCATTGCAGGAAACCAATCTGTTTCCGCTGTATGTTAGTATTGTTGAGATGGTTATTGGACTTGTAACAATGTGCTTAGTGTTTAGACTTTATGAAATGCTTGTGAGTTGTTGCATGCATTAATCTCACTTATAATATCTTTATCATATACTGTAAGGTAATATTTTAAGTTTTTGCTTTGTAAATGTAAAAAAAAAAGCCTGCTCTGAAACTGTGAACCCAGTCAGGAGAGATCATCTTCTGCCCATCAAGAAGACCTATTAAAACTAAATGGGCCATGGTGGGCCATCACAATACAAAGACTTTGTTAATTACCTCCTTAGGCCCATAAAGAGGCTATGTGCAAAAGGCCTCATCCCAGCAGCTTGAATTCTGGAAGAGAGAAATAAAATTTTCTTGTCAACTATTTTTTTTCTTTTGCTGTTTGGACTCTTATAGGGTTAAAGCAGAAGCAGAGATCTCCAGGGTCAATCTGGGTTAGCCCTAAAAGACATTCAGAGCTGACAGATTACTACAACTCTGTTATCTTTTGAACCATAGGCTGTAACTCATTTGTGTACATATGTTTCATGTGCTTACCTTTGTAATAACGCTCATTTTTTTCTTAGTTAATAAATCCTTAGATAGTTTACTCTAGGATTGGCTACAAGCGTTGTCTTTGGTTTGTCATTTAAGGTACAAACTGACCTGTGGTAAGTGCCTGGTCTCTTGGGACTGGGAACAACCTGAATATTTTGTGATCTTTGGTGTATAGCAACCATCTGTCACTAAGTCCAGCCTACCTGGACTTGCCCATGAGAACTGTCTGAGACTCCATGGTAAGACTGTTGCAATGCTTTAGGAGTTGTTACTGGGTTGATGAAATCTGTTTTGAATTGTGACTACAATGATCATGTAATGCTCAGACACAGAGCCAGGAGCTAGAAGTCCAGGAGCAGGTCACCCACTGGAGTTTCCTGTAAGGGAAAAATCTCTCTGTAGCACTGAACGTTGTCTGAGACTTTGTGGCCCGGAACGATTCCTGCTGAAGTTCAGTCTTGAGCTGATTTCAACCTTATGGCATTGGACTACCCAGTAGTGAAAACTGGAACCTCAAGAAAGAGTACGGCACTGGCCCCGGCACAATCTACCCCAGGCTATCCTGGCACTGATTCTTTCAGCAATGGAACCAAGCCATTTGGGAAAGTGCACCATCATTGTGGTGGAGATTGCTGTACCACCAAGGCAAAACCCAGTTCCCATGCATCTGTGCACTCTGCCCCTCTTGGCACCAGTGGACCTTGAGATTCACCTGGAACCACAATCTCCCCTGTTGTTGGCTTCAGCACTACCATTGGCACTGACTGTCTGGTAGCAGGGTACCATTGGTTCCTAACATTCTGAGAGCTACATCACTACCCGTCGGATCTGAGCTATGCATTCTCCTTGGATTTATCTTTAGAATTGGAAGGTGAAGAAAATCCACTCCAGCAACATACTTATTCATCCAAACTGCCATCACAACCCTCCATGTTTTATAGAGGATCCAGACATTCCTCACGGGAAAGATATTGGGATACAGAATCTGGGCTCATGGTTCTCTGCCACCATGCTGTTACCGACAAATGCTCATGTGGCCTTGATGAGGACCCTTATTGGCTCAGAGTAACTTCAGCCCCAGGGAGCAACTGCATCCCCAGAAGGCTGCTTGCTCCACAGCACTGCATATTCAGGGGTTCCAACAGACCCTCCTTGTTCCTACATGACAGCAAGCAGAGGAAGAAGAGCAGGCATGACAAGACTTCCTGGTGGCACCAATAACCCTTTCCTTCTTATCCCTTGATTACCTGTAGTGCCACTCATGGCCTCACAAATGGACAACTGTAAGAGTTTCAAATATCTGTAAAAGAGAATGCCAGAAGCCCTCAAATCCCTTGAGGAGATGCAAGAGCAGACACATAAATTGGTACACATACTTCAAGCCTCTTCAGTAGGGAAGATGGCCCTCCCAGTTAACAAGGCCATCATGGATCCAGCCAGAGCCTCGTGACAGACACCTTCTTTGGCACTACCTACATCTCACAGAGCACATTAAAAAATAGCAGGTGCCTCCTAAGGGCACAAAATTCTTTTATATACCGTCTACCCCATCTTCCTTTGTAGTCAGTGTGACAAACAAAAAGGAAAAACAATTCAGATCCACACTAAATTAAAAAGAGCCAGAGACCAGATTTATTTGGCCGGAAAGCCTATTCTTCAGTAATCCTACATTAACCAAATATAACTTCTGCATATATGAGAGACTGTTTGCTTTTGCAGGCAGCCTCCCCAATGACACTTGCGAGTACTCTGTTGCTAGTTAGGGCCAGCTTGCAGCCAGAACAAGTGTCCAAGCAGTGCTGGATGCAGCATATAGGACTAAAAGATCAGTTGTAATGGTGGCTGTCATGTCAGGCATTGTGGCTTCAGGGATTAGGCTTCCTCCTGAGAAGTCCAAATGATGGTGGAGGACTTGCCTTTTTGAGAAGCCGAATTGTTAACACCTGAAACTGACGAGGCCATCCACAGTCTGAGGGACTCATGAGCCACCTTGTGTTCCTTTTGGGGTCTATACACTAGCTCCTAAGAGGAGGAAACAAATGAAACTCACTGAGACCTATCCAGCTGCGCTCTCACCACTAAAGTCTCCAGAACCACCCAGGAAATGGCAGCATTTTCACAGGGGAAGACAACCACTGCTTTATCATAAATTTTCTAATCTTCCTAGTCCCAGATGCACTTATTTTGATGGAATAGTCTAGAGATGTCCTGCATCCTACTCCAGAAATCAATGACCTCCCCATCGTAAATCTGTTAGCTCACTTTAGGCATATTTGGTCTCTTATTACCACCAACCAATGGGCCAGGGACACAATAACACATGGTTATTCCATCCAATTTTCTATGCGTACTCCCTTACCCCCCTTTTCAGAGACCCTTCTCACAAGGATCTACTTCGTTAAGAGGTCCTCATGCTTCTCTCTCTCTTGCAGGGGGAAGGGATTCTACAGCAACTATTTCCTATTGCTGGGAAAAAAAGAAAGGGAGGCTGGTGACCCATCTTAGACTTATGTAACCCCAACAACTTTGTCCTAGCATCAATAACCCCAACTCTAAAGTGAGGAGACTGGTTTGCATCTCTCAAACTTCAGGATGTGGAATCCCACATTTTCATCATTCCGCCTCACAGGAAGTACTTGAGATTTACAGTGGGACAGGATCACTACCAATACTGGGTGCTATCATCCATATTCTCCAGGACTTTCAAAGTATTCACCAAAGTATTATAAGTAGTGGTAGCTTACTTAAGAAGATGCAACATCAGCATTAGTTTTCTTCAGGTTGGTCCCTGCAGGGACAATTATTATTTTCTACTTTAGTGCATCCAGTAGCACTATGTGTTAAAATAGTAAAGAATACATGGTTATTCAATGAAGTCATGTGTACAACAGAGTGGAGTAATATTTATCTCACAATTCTCACAATGTCTTGTCATTATTTAGTACCAGAATTGCCACCTCTGCTCTTATGCATAACATTTTAGTTATTAAAATCTAGATTTGTGTTCTAGGCTGTGAAAATACAGTTATCTTCCATCCTGTCAGTGCTAGAATATGGGTCAGAAAAGTTATGATGGTTGCTTTCAGAACTGTTATATTACTGTCTGTATTCACCAATCCTTCTGCTGCCTCAACAAACTCCCTATCTTGTACTTGAGAAGTGACATAATAATTCACTTCATCTTGAGGTTTGTGGTGACCTCAAGGACTCACTCATTTATTCTTTCTTGTTGAGGCACCCCCCCTGGCTTTTTGTATTGAAAATTTCCTTCTCTCCACCTCTTCCTTAGATGTGTAGTGGTGGTGAACTTTTTCTGGGCTATCAGTGAAAAGAAAACCCATGGCCTCTTCTGAGGAGTACATCCCCTACCTCTCCTGTGGTATTCAGCTATGTCATGGTATTGAGGTAGACTCTGGATTGAATGGTGGAATGTAAAGATGAAACAAAGCCTATTGGCTTCCATGCAATTAATGGGCGGTCTTATAATCTCTTCCACCAGCCTTGAGCACCATTCTCCAAAGGGCATCATGCTAGTCACCTTTTGAGGCTAGAAGTGATTTTTTTCCTTACTGCGAAGTTGGCCTGGGCAGTGTTGTTTTTTCTCACTTTCCTCTCAAAATCCCATGAACCCAGTGGGTAGGTTAGGTTGTAATTTTTTTTGTTTGAACTTAAGTGCTTAGTGCAGGTGATTGTTCATTTGGGGGTCCAGTTTTCTGATAAACTGGAAGAAGATTGGGGGAATGTATCTCCTGAAGAAGATCGGGAATGTGGTTGGGGCTCCCAATGTCTTGTACAGTGAGGAGACAACCCACTCCCAATCCTTCAGATGAGGGAGGTCATTGGAGTCTCAGCAGGGACCAGGTTAACCCGGCTGGGAGCTGATGGCATCCCTGCACCGGGTGGAATGGATTACAGTAGGAAGGATGACCAGCACTGGATGAGTTATTGCCATGTAGTTTCCAGATTTGTTACCTATGAAAGGTATGATATTGCTCTGCCCATTGTTCATAGAGAGGAAAGCTCGTGATGAAATTGCATGATATGCCACATCTACCATTAATTTAAGACTTGTGTAATCCACCACATGGTCATCTGCCCTCACGTCACCCATTGCAGATAAGTTTACCGGGTAAGGGATTCACTGTAGAGGGCGCATGGTGAGCTTCATGATCTGCAGAGAAAGTGACAAATAATTATCTTGTCTTCGACCCCACTCAACATCAGCCCGGGTTTGATTTACCAGAAAGGCAGTGGAGCCTTCTGAACCAGTTTCATACCGGACATGGATTTTGTGCTGCAGCGGAATTTCGTTGGGATTTTAGAGACAGTCCACTATGTCAAAGTGGACAGCCACAAACCATGACACACATTGTAGAGGACTGCAAAATGACTCAACTTCCTGGAGGTCTTCATGCCTGGAACATTGTTGATAAGAATGCTGTGACTTGGCTTGACAGGATTGCATACACCAAATATAATATGTATAGAGAAAAATGCAGCCTAGTTAAACCACTTCCCTGGTGTCTTGTCTTGTCTGTCTACCTTGGACCTTTTAAAATGGTGGAGTCTAAATTTTTGAATGAACCTTTACCAGTTATCTTTAAGTCATCACAGGTGCCATGGAAATATGTGAAATCTTTTCTCCAGTATTGTCAGACTGGTTTGATACTTCAGCATTGAAAAACTAATGGAACACAATAGAGTCTGATTCTCCAATGGGATATGATTCTCTTGGTTATTAATTGCTGCCCTAGCTAATTGTCCTCAATTTTCAGTTCATTTAAGAGGATTTTTATTTAAATTAACTACATTACCAAAAGCACATACTCTAGAGTAACATTAAAATGGACTATCTACGGCAGGGCTGATTCTCTATCTGGTCCATTCTTCAGAAGATTGGTAATGCTTGTGGAGTTACCATATAAGAAAATAGAGCAATAATACTCAAATAGTATTTTTGTTCCTCCTTATACTAATTTTAATTTCATATGGAACTTGTTAAACTCAGTCCAAGCTGTTGAAGAATGAAAGGTTGTTGTATGTGTGCATTGTGGTTTTGAACTATATCACTAGGTGGAGACAGTGGGCACTGTCCATGTAGTAACAGTATCTTTACATGCTCTAAAGAAAATCCAATGACAGGCTTTAAAGAGAATCCAGTGAGAGGTATGACTGAAAGAAATCTATAACATTGCTTTTTCCTAATGAATATGAACACTTGTATTTAGCGCTCATTGCTATTTGCTCATTGTTCAGATGGATCATGTTCATAGTGTGTCACTGCTCTGCTATAATAGAGGACATGACAATGTGTGCTGTCACCACATAGTAATAGGCTTTGAAATGTGTGTTGTCCTACCATGATGACACAGTTGCAAAGCCACTGGTAGTTCAGTTGATGAAAGATCCCTCACTTTTGTTTTTATTCATTTGAGTCCTCGTGTAGCAACTTGAATTCAATAGAGTTCTACTTGATATATTCCGTTATCAAATGAAGAATGTTGCACGGATAATAGAGTAAGTGAAAGTAGGCCACCAAATTGTGAAGCTGATGTCACATATTTGACCATTATTTATAACTATACTATCCAATTTGTGAACATTGAAAAGAGAAATTAGGAGTTCAGCCTGTGGAATTTTGATACATGTTTTTGGATATGTAAAAACCTTGATTTTTAAAATTTTCAAAAAATGTTCAAAGTACATTTATTGGAGCTAATGGTGTGCTCTGGACACGTATCCTATACATTAAAAATTACATCATAAACATAGATGAAGAACTGTCCATAAATATATTCATATCAACCCACACCCTTCTTATTGACCTTAACAAAGGGGGGAAAGGATTGTCTTTGTAGCAATGACAGTACAAAGATGCAGGTTCTGTGTTCTAGTTCTGTGCTTTGGCTTATTGATCATCTTGTTTCTAGGTAATTTTTAAAAGCACTTTCCTGCAAAATTCATATATTTTGCTGAGGAAATGATATTTCTCATCCATTTTTACAGAAATAGATTTTGGAATCCATTTGAAGGCAGTATCTTCAAAGGGACACATTATTTTAAGCTGTTTAAAATTTTCAGAACTATACAGCCCTCATAACTGCCAGCCAACAGAGTTGTCCTTTTAATAACTATATAATTTGCTTTATCTTGGGTTGTTTATTTGAATAATTCCTTAAATACAGGGGGGCTTTTTTTTCTCAAAAGAACATCATATTTTTTTTACCAAGGCACCTCAGGTTTTAAAAGCAGCTGACTATTGTTTGACTGGACCCTTTTAATCTGTGTATGAGGAATCCAAACTGAATGATATGGAGCTGTGAAAATCCAGTTAGTGTGAGCTGTAATCTCTTTACTGGCTTTAAGTAGTTAGAGTAGCATTCAGACACCCTGCAGATACTGAACTGCAGAGATACAGTAATCACCTAAACATGTAGCCAGTGTTTTGCTGTCATGGATCTAAAGCAGAAGAGTCCCTAATAATCATTTATTTATTTTTTAAAACTGACCTTTCTGTCATAAAATGAAATTGAACGCAACATTAATATATTAAACTCTATGTATTTCATAAATAGGCTACCCAGAGTCTGTGGATAAAAGTGTTTTCTGGAACCTTGATATTACCTACTGTGGACATTATAAAGTATATAATTCCTTTGATTACAGAAGGGAGGAGGAAATGTTTTCTTTGTACAAGAAAAATATAATAATCCACTAATCCGGAATTTTCTATTGCTATTTGAGACTCTAAATGAATACAAGAAACTGTTAAAGGTTGAAAAAATCTAGACATTTGAATCAGAACAAAAGGGAAGATACAAACTTTTTCCTTGATTATAAAAGAAACTGGATCCATTAATACAGCTTATTGAATTTGTGTAGGAAAATATTCTGTAAGAACTTTGTCAAATGATGCGTGTTTACAGATCATCTTATGAAAAGATAAAAGATAAATCCATCTTCTTACATTTTGCATCATAGCTGATGAGAAATATACTGTAGCTTTCTAGCATACCGGTGCCAGGTTTCTAATATTACTGCACCAGAGCTTAATACCATTAATGATCAGAATTCTGACCATGTTTATACCAACTATGTCTACAGTTCTTCTGAAAGTCTTTCTCACACCCACACTGTCTTTCTCATATGCCCTAATGTGTTTAATAGCTCAGCTCTAAATTCCAGTTTTTAAATAGAACTTGTTACATCTTAAGGGCCAAGTCCTGGACCTCTGCACAAAGCACTGTAAACAGGCATTCTGTAGTGATACCTATGAAGACTTAAGGAGAAATAGAATCGTCCCCCACATGACTTCATGTCTTTCACTTGCTCCAGTAATCCAGCTAATGGACTGTAACAGTGGCTGCTGCCCTCGAGCCTCCCCTGTGCATGATGTTCTGGCTGGTATAGTCCTGGATTCACTGGCTAAGTTCCTGTTCCATCCCCACGAACTCTTGAGCTGTTCAGAGAGCGCTATGGTAGACCACTACTTAATGGTAGTCTGTGAATTCAGAGTCTAATGCATGTCTTTTCTTTTCTCTTGCTTCCAATGCATAACACTACAGGTGTTGCTGCATTTGGAAACTTACACAGTCCTCTGGGTCCTAGGAGGATTTTCCCCATACTTATGCAAGCATCAAAAAAGAAAGATGTGCATCTGTAGGTTACACTTATGAAATGCTAAATTTTTTCAGGATTTTAAGCCAAGTCTATATATTGCCTGGAGATTATGGCTTATTGGTTTAAACATCAGGTTTGAGGTACCTACAGTACTTAGAATCAAAGGTGTAAATTCTGGCAAGGGCATCCTTGATCTTCTATACTCATCCAGACAATTATTTCTCCCAACCTGCAGAAAAATCAGATCACTCAAGTGTTTACTTACACTGTATGCTCATACAGAAGGTCTATGCTCTGAACTTCTATTTTTTGTGTCTGCTGCTAGAGGAGGGGGGCCTTTGAAGGCAGGTTACTAGAAGAGGAAGTAATCCTTGTAGACCTAGAAATACCTTTGCTGTTCTTTTTTTGTGCAGCTATCTGAACGCTTGAAGTTAGCACTAACAACCCATGGGCTCTCAGTACCACATGATGCGTTCTGCAGACATTCAGCATGGCTGATACCAGCAAGGTTCAAGATCCTTGGCTTGTTGGTATTCCTTCTGACAGGGCCTAGGATTGGTAGACCTTTCTACCTCAATTGCAGGGGTGATGAGGCCAGGAGAGAGTGGGTCTTCCATCAGGGAGAGAGACAAGATAAGAAGGCTGCCCACTGAGTACCCAGACACTCCATGTGAGCAGATGCCTTCTGCTTTGGGCACATGCCCAGCCTCTTGCAGCCCCTTTCTAACGAAGGCAGCCTCTGCTCTCTGGCAAGGTGGGAAGAGGAGGAGAGAAGATGCAGCCCTTCCCTTTCTCCTCCGTGCAGCCATTCACAATCAGGGCACAACTCTGACTCAGCCAGCAACTACCAGAGGAATGGAGTCTTGCAGTCTAGTGTCCTAGTCTGGAGCTGCAGTCTCTCTCAACACAGTTGGTGCACAGAATTCTTTGCCTGCCCCACATGTTGCTGCAGAGACACCCCCCCCCACACACACACACTGTTTCATTTTGGGCTCTTTCTCTTCCCACACATACATTCAGATACTCAAGAAATAAATTATCCCTGGAATAGCAAAATGAATTATGCCAATCAATGGACTCCCGATGGGAAAACTGAAGGGTATCTGGAAACGGTCCTTGGAGTGCTTTTGGGCTATTCAGTTGCAAGAATCAATGTATGTATTGAAAGGAACAGTTATTTAACTGCAAAATCTTAGTAGATCCCTGAAGCCCAGGAACAAGAACTGATCTAAATGATTCCCAGAGCCATGGCCCCATTCAGATCAGCTAGAAGATCCCAGTGACTGCTGTAAATATGGGTAGTGGATCAATCCTTCACAGTCTAGATGGTTACCCTTTTCTTCAAAGGTAGGTTTTACTCTTTGTAGAGGATTAGAGAAGAGGCAGAAAGCTCAGTCCACATATAAGCACCAAATCCATCCTGACACAGGCCTCTTACCCACATTTTAACTGGTACAAATTCAGGTAATTTCACGCTTCCTACCCAGATAAAAGTCCAGAACCAGTTCAGGAATTAAGGAGGTTTCACAAACAGCTTAATTCCTTTTGTTTGCCAAAGGAAGAAACAAGCCCCACAAATACATCAAGTTTTACACTGTTAATCCAAGTGTACACGAGCCCAGGTGCAGAACATTGCCTCTCAGGAATACTGATTAATTTCGTACTCATAAGAGCCCAGATGAAGTCCAACCAATTAGTCCTGGACACACAAACATACAGAAATGGAATTAACTTAAACTGCTGAAAAGTTTTGTACTTTTGTTCTAGCATAAGCAAGTAGATTTAACAGTCTTCTGAGAATTTAGGTTACAGCCCAGTCCCGGAAGGTCAGAGAGACAGGGAGATTCTCTATTAACTTCACTTTCCCTAAAATGATGGATAGACTGCAGCTTGTATTCGATTTAAAAAGGGTAAGTTATTTTCTTCGAATCTGGAGTTGTAGGATGAAGTCCCTAAAATCCATTAGGCAAGAGGTGAGGAAGAGTGAATGTCTTTGTTCCCAGGATCTCCAAGATGTGTGTTTACATGTTCCAATTCTCCAGGCCCAACGGACGTTCCTACAGTTTACTGTTGTGGGGTGGTACTTCCCCATCCCAGGCTCCCCCATCTGGACTGGCAGTGGACCAAGAACATTTACTAAGGTGGTTGTGGCAGTGGGGGTTGTGCTATAACAAAAAGTCATGTACCTAGACAGCTAGCTGAGTAGAACCATATTGAATATAGCAACCATGTCAACACTGGTGGAGGACTAGTAAATCAATGATGAGGGTTAAACATGAGTGTGGGGGGGAATTCCTTCAACCCTTTTCAGGTGCTAACATACCAGAGAGGATGATTTTACCCTGGAATAAACAGAATATTTTTGTTTGTTTTTGTTTATTTTTGCACAAGACAGAATGACCCAGTTAAAGAACCAGGTGGTAAAAGCATGATGTGGACTTACTTTCAACCTTACCTTGACTCAGTCAAAAGGTAGTGCCCTGGGCCCATTTCCACATGTATCCACTGCATCTGTTTCTCCTGTACTGGTAGAAAGTGGAGTGAAGACACTAAGGACAGTTTATCTGTCTGAGACTTTGCAAATGCTATTGTGGAAGTAAAGTGTGGAAGAAAAAACACCTTTTTTTGTTTCCAGCACAGCTATGGTAAGTGACCTTAAAAAAATCTGTGCCACAGTCTCTGATTGTGCATGAACTTTTGGTCACCAATGCAGTAGTAGCTGTCTACTCTCTTGATTAATTTGTGGCAGGACATTAGTAAACCAAGGTGAGCTGTGAGGATGAAGCCGGAGGAAAGAAGGCATTTGTTGCCATTGTATCTTTAGTGGAGGACAAAAGATTATTATACAGTTGTACCAAACTATCCATACGTTGGTCTGTCAGAAGAGCAATGTTATCTTTCAAAGCCACCTGGAAACTAGTAATCAGTCTCCAAGGGCAAACCATCAAAAACAGGTCTCTTACCTTTGTGGAATAGGTGCACGCCAACATCAAATGAAGGAAACAATGCTTGGTCCATGACATACTTACTTAAAATCATTAGTAAAGGGTTTAAAATGTGATCTGCAAATGAAAAATCAGCATTGGTATAACGTGTTGAATGTTCCAAATTCCAGCATGTTAACTTTCAAATACTCTTTTCCTCCAAACCCATCATTTCCCTCCCCTCCCCTTTTCCAGATCTTGAAATCCAGATTTCCATGATTGCTGGCTTTCACTAATTATTGCATCCCAGCACTGACTCTTCTGGTGACTTTGCCTTTCAGCATCAACTCCAGTTTCAGTTGCTCTTCAGCATGGGTGTAGCATGGTGCTGAAAGAAAGCACAGTTGAATGTGGTTAATATGGAATTCTGTACTCTTCTGCCCATCCCCATTCTTACTGATCTGCAGAAGTAACCTTTTAACTTTTGATAATGTGTTGAATGTCCCACTTACTCTGTTTGGGGGCATTCAGAGCAGCAAAATAATGCACTCCCAGAATTGCTATCTGTGTTCTAAGGAAATTAGAAAATGGCTTTGAATTTCATGGTCTTTGATTTATATCATATATTGATTTATATCAAATTTTGGACACTGAGACCTATTCAGTGGCTTAGTGAAAGTGAAGTGGCACGCTCTGGCATACAAAACCTTGCAGATGCTGGGAGCATTTTGTATTCTTCTCAAGTCGCATGCTCCAGCCTACATTGAAGCATTACTGGCTGAACTTAGATAAACGCATAACCTTACATGATCAGTTAACATCGCTGGCAGAAGTAACGTTTTATATCTCCACTTTGCTAGAAAACTATACCACTTCTCTTCGGATGAGAATCTGGCTACAGTGTTCTATTATTGTGTTTCCTCATGTTACAGTCCAATACTCTACAAAAACATTTATTTAAAAATCCTCCATTAAGATGTTTGTATCCTTGTGACAGTTACTACATTTAGAAGTGATAGACATACATTGTTGTGTTTATTCTGACATAAGCTGAGGAAATAAAACAGTTTTCCTCATGGTGTGGAAAAAAAACCTTTTGCTTCTGGACAGAGATTTTTTTTGTCAAGTTTAAGTGAGAAGTGAATGTATAATTATGACCTTCCCAACTAATGTGTGGCATTACTGGGTACATATCTAACCGTATTTATATATAATACAAAATTAAATGCTCATTTAAGAATATTTTACACTTGTCATTGATTTAGTCAGGGTAGGTTCTTAGTTTTTTCCTTCACTTTGATGTGTAATTCCTGCCAAGAAATTCTGACTCCTGACATCAAGAAGCTAGAATTAAAATGTGTGACTATCAGGGCATAATCCAGTGTCATTTTTTAGATCATTAAAGATGTCTGTTTCTTAATTAGAAATATTACAGAAGCTACTTTATAACAGAAGAGCTGTAGTAATCCTTCAATCATATCTAAAGTCCTGAGTGAAATAACAAAGAATTTGGAAAACAGTAAAGCAGCAAAATAATAATACAGACAGACTGAAGTAAGAGACAGTTGAAAGGAGATTATTGTTCACCCTTAGGCTAAAATGTCATTTGTGGTTACCTTTTTTAAAAGACTGAGTTCTTTCACCGATGGTTTAAGTGTATACAACTGGAAGTATAATGAAAAAAATTGACTTTAATTCAGTTTTTTTTTTAATTGGTATGCATTTTGGCAAAATCTTAAAATACTTTTTCTGTATGTATAATGTACCAGTTATTATCCAAAAAAATCCACATAGTGTTTACTTTTCAAAGGAATCAAGCAGTATTTGAAAGTATTAGGATGGAAGTTTGTTTATTGCACAGAGGCAACAAAATTACAGTTGTATATTTTCTGTTGATGGAAATTCTATTTAACAGGATTTAAGTGGTATTGTTTAAATGAAAACAAGGGAGTAGTCAGTTTTATTTGGCTTATGTAAAAGATGTATATCTGGTTTTTTTTCCAAAATTCTAATGTGCAAAATTAGATTTTATATTTGAAATTGAATAAAATGCCCTTACCATAAAAAGTAATAGGACTGCATGCAGTATTCATGAAAATACTTAATTGACTTCAAGGCATCATGAAAGCTTTATTTTTTTCTTGGATTATTTCTTCCCTCTAATTAGTTTAGAATAATATTCTTTTCATCGAACATGTATTTCACTTACTAAATATTTTCCTACCTGCATAATTTTGATTGTCTGTTTTATTATAGCAAAAATCCTTTCACTTCACCTAATTTGACCTAAATTTGATCTCTGGCTAAAATAACAGATATCTTGATTACAAAATTTAAGTTTTCTTAATTGCAAGAGACTGTTGTATCTCCATAAGAGTGAAATTTCAGTATTAATTCTTTACTTAGGTTAGGCATGTCTCTACCATTCACTCCCAGAAACCTTTTTCGCTCTGGTAATGTGTATTGAACCAACGACCTCAGTATTTTACAATTATTTGTAGAAGTGGACAATGTGCTTTGAACGTTACATACAGAATGGAGGGGGGTGAACCTTAAGTAGAGTAAAGAGCTATGAAATAGCAGCCTGTGAATTTAAAGAAACAGTGGTGGGATACACCAAGCTGGAAGGGACTCGTGGGTCTCATGTAAGTTTCTTAACAGAAATGGCATTTGAGGGGAGAGTGTCACATTTAAGAGTTTTTAATAAGTCAGTTTCTAACCCTTTGCTTTGAGAAGACAGCATTGAAAACAAACACTTAAATTAATGCAAAGCAATGGGTAACAATGGAATCAATGTACTGCATGGCTCTGCTTCTGCAAGGGGAGACTGGTCCTAAAAATGCGGAAGTTTCAAACACTATAAAACGAGTCAGTTAAGCTTGATGTGTATTCGAAAGAATCATATTAATAACCCTCCCCAATATCCGTTGGCTTTCTCTCTCTCTCTGTATAATAGTGAACAGGATTAATTTGGGGCAGGGAATTGCTTGATGGCAGCACCCAAAATATTAAGGCTGGCTTTGTTTGTTAAAGCTGTTCTCCTTCTCTGTCTGTGACTGAGCCCAGTTGCTTCTCTCTCAAGCATTTGTAGCAGTCGCCACACCATGGCAAGCTGAGCTCCTTTTGTGTGCTCTGCCCCTCTCCCCCAATGCCTAGTGGAAGACACGGGAGGCACCTCGTAGTCTATAGACTCCCCTCTTACCACCACCCCAGTTGTAGATGAAGCAGCACATGAGAATGAGGAACATAGGTAGAGCAAAGCCGCTGCAGCTCCGCAGAGAGTCCTATAGCCCAGCTGTTGCCTGCCTGCTGAGGCACAGTCTGAAGATTTGAAGAGCATAAAGGCCCATATTCTCAACACCTGATACCCCTTATCAGCCAGGGAAAGAGTATGGAATTGATAGATTTTGGTGCGTGGGTTAGTGGCTAAGTATTTTACCCAAGATATATCACATACAGAACATTTTTGATTCTTTCGAATACACATCAAGCTTAACTGACTCATTTTATAGTGTTTGAAACTTCCGCATTTTTAGGACCAGTCTCCCCTTGCAGAAGCAGAGCCATGCAGTACATTCATTCCATTGCTACCCATTGCTTTGCATTAATTTAAGTCTTTGTTTGTTAAGCCTCTGGTTAAAATTTTAACACATCACAGGTACAGTTTTATTTGAAAAATATGTTTAAAGGTATTTGCGCATTATATTGATATAAACAACCACACAAAAACTTTGTTCAGCTTAGTGAGAGTTAAGGTTGCATTAGGACACACCAGCTGAAATCCTGAAAAGCGAAGAAATTAGTTGATGGAAAAGTTTCCTATATTTTTTGCCGCTTTTACATTGCCTATAGCATTGTGGATAATACACTCTGTAAGACTTTCACTTCTACATCCGACAGATACCAAAAAGCAATATTACCCCAGCTTCCTCAAACTAGCACTCCTTACAAAACCTTAACGGTGACTTCAGATGCCCTTGTATCAACAGATTGCAGTGTCTGACTGTCACAAATTCCATTGATTTGGTAAGTTATTCTGCCTTACTATCGATGAGGTCGCTGTTCAGTTCTTTGCCTAAGTGCAAATGGGACCTTCAGACTGAAATCAGATGTCTACAACTGGAGATGAGATACCAGAGTAATTCCTAATCTTTACTTTGTTCAGCCAGTAAAAAAGTATTTGACACACACTTTCCTAGAGAGTTATGTAATTTTTTGCTAGATGACAATAGCACAGTGGAGATCAGGAATTCGGGGTTCTATCCCCGGCTCTGGAAGAAGTGTGATTTAATAAAGACAGGATAACAAAAGCACACTGAATCTGAAAGTCAAGTGGCTGAGTAACTACCATGTTTGAGACCTGGGTTCTATTCCTAACCCTGCCTCCGCTGACCTCTGTTAAATTATTTGTAAAATGAGTTGGCAGGTCATACTTGCCTTACAAAGCTGGAGGTCATGGCCTTGATTCAATAATAAGGGTGGTCAGGTGCATGGGAATTTGTGAAAGTTGGTAAAGGGGAGATTTGAACTGGTCTTTCTGAGTTTTTACCCTGAGCGGCTGTGTTACATCATTGCTGATAAATACAGTGTGTTTGGTTGGCGCACATTTTTTCAGTGATAAAGAAAAAGTTATAAATTATGACACACGTGAGCACCACCTGTGTATAACTGATATTGTATAGTCAGCGGGGAGAAACATGTGCAAAGCAAAGATTCCATAGCGCTTTAGATTTTTTGCAAAGGGTGTCTGAAAAGAAGGTGAGACAATCCAGTGAAAAACTTCAAAAAGGGAGTCATTTTGGAACTCTTATTCTTTCCATATCAATCCAATTTTTATCAAACCATCATGGAAAATTCAGATAGTACACAGATTGCTTTCAGTGCTTTATTTTTTCCAGTGTTAATGAGATTGTTATAAAGTTTTAAAGCTCCTGTTGAACTGAACTTCTGACACAAGTTTAACGATACAGTTGCAACCAACAACTCTATTATTGCTGCAGATAGAATTGTCAGATAACTTAAAAGGATGATCATGGAACTACTGCATTGTAGCCTAACTGCTGTTTTTCATTTTGATTATCTCAATTGGTTCATTTAGTGAGCATTATAACTTTGAATCAGTAAACATTTAACTATGTTTAGGGATTCCCCCCCGGCAGTTGATCCTGAGACATGTGGGAAAGACCCAGAGGGTTTGACTGTAGATACTCATTTCTTGTTTCCTCCAATCTCTACGCTAGATACACATTATCAGTGCTGTTCCCCATTATTAGCTGGAGAATGCTTCTGTGGTTGGTGCTCTTTATGAGTTCAGATAGCATGAAAGGAGTGCCTATCATTATTCTCTGCCCCTCCTGGATTTTTTTAAAGAGAAAAACATTTCCCCCTCAGAGTAACGCACAAAAAACAATAGTACTTGGCACTTCACATTTTTGTCTTTTGAAAATGTAAACTACACCTCATGAGAAGGGTGTTACGCCCATTTTTTCAGATTTGAGACATGAGACACAAACATTGTGACCTACCTAAGGCCATACAACTTTTCAGGAGCATTATTAGAGCTCAGTGTTTATAGCTCCTGCACACATGCTCAGGTCACTAAACAATACTGTGTCAAGGTGGCCATCTCCTGGGATTGCAGTACACACACAAACATTCTTATTAAAATTGTCAACTATGGAAACATGAATGATGTGAATAAAAATGGTTAAAAGACTTTAGTTTCCCCAGTGAATGACTGTAGAATTAATGATAGGTTTCAGTGTAGTAGCCGTGTTAGTCTATGTCAGCAAAACGAAAATAAGACAGAAAAACTTGTAGCACCTTAGAGACTAACAAATTTATTTCAGCATAAGCTTTCGTGGGTTAGAACCCACTATGCATCCGTGGGTTCTAACCCACGAAGGCTTATGCTGAAATAAATGTTAGTCTCTAAGGTGCTACAAGTTTTTCTTTCTTATTTTCGTTTTGTAGAATTAATGTTGTTTGCAACACAACACAAACAAGGTTAACCACTTATTCACGCTTGTTTAACTTCAAGCTGTGGGCTAGCTTCTGCTCAGGATAGCAAGGAGTAGAAAGTGCATTGCTGCTTCCTGTTTCCCTAGTAGGAGGAGGATGAGAGTGAGCATAGCAGCTGGGGAGAAGAGGGAGACAGTATGAATATTGCCTCTTATCCATGTTTTGCCACTGCTGTGAGAAGCGCAGCAGTAGCTGAGTGCAGGAAGGGGCAGGAAAAAGGAGAGAACATATTCACTGTAAAGTTTTAAAAAATTATAGCAAATATTTTCATTTTGAAGAAATAAGGGTCTGACTCAAGTGGACCTTTAGACCATTCTATTTTAACATTTGACAGTTTAAAAAAAAATTGAGAAAGGGACTGTTTGAATTGTAGTAGTTTTGAGTAAACTGCTTTTTCCTGAGAGCGTAAAGCACTGCAATTTAAGGGTTTTATTTACTCAGAAAATGGTATCTTGATAGATATAGATACTAACTTTGGATGGGATTTTCAAAAGCACCCAAGTGACTTTTGGGCACTACTGAAAATTTTGCCCCTAATATTCTCCTAAGCATTCATGTTTTACTTATGATTCGGATAAATGACCTTCCTAATCCAGGATCTGTGCAGATTAGTATAGAAAGGATACTGTAGGAAAACATTCCCTTTTAACTGTAAAAACATGTTAAGCACATTCATGTACAGGGTGAGTACATTCATATATGGATTATATATAGAGGGAAAAATACGTGTTTGGTTTTGTTTGCAGTCACTGTATAAAGTAATTGGAATAGAAATCTTATGAACATATGATCTGCTTTAGCATAGCAGTTTTCATATATCACATTCCTGCCAGGGAAAATATTCGTTTTAAATAAGCAACATCATGACGTCCTTTTCCTGGTCTGCCTTTAGACTGATGCTGTGTTTATGTAACACAATAGAAATGGGCTAATGTATTTACACTTTTATATCTTATTAGCTCAAATATTGGATACAATTAAATGTAAAACTATGCTATAACTTTAAATATTTGCATTGAAGCTTGAATTCTTATAAATGAAATGTGATTTACATTTCTGCAATAGATGTTTTTGTCTTCTAGGGTTAGCTGTGTAGTTCTATTGGGACTGTTCATAAGTTCGATTTTTTTTAATTTTTTTTTAGAGATATTGATATAACCTATTCAATGTTAAATCTTAAATTGCAAAGAAACAATGAAGTCTATTAAAAACTTGGCGTTCTCGATCTGACAGAGAAGATCATTTCCTGATACTTCTCTTTGTGATAACCAATTTGAATTAGACATAATTCCCTAACATCACCTTGAATTTCCATCTGTGTAAGCCTGATGTTCTTAAGCATTTTGCATTTACCTAATGCTCTGGGCTATTTTCACTTAGCACGTATGGAAAACTGTGACTATCTTAAAACTGTAGATGATATGAATAACAATTGTTTGCTGATCTTACCCTCTATCTCCCTGGATAACCTGCAGTCTGCAAAGGCTGAATAAGTGGCAGATAGCTTTTGTCATCCCTTATCCGAGCTGTACACTTGTAAGGAAGAGCAGGGATAATCGCCTAAATCTAATTAGGGGTTAAAAGAGGCCATGACTGTGATGTGGCATTGAGACACCTTACTGTATCAATCCTGTTTGCATTAGAAAAATAAGGTTGTCATATTGATTATTCAAATTAGCTTGCATTGGCCATGGCTCAATGGTTTGTATTGCAGCTGAAGCAATTGAAGGTCCCAGCTTTTCAGAGAAGACCTATGCTTATAGCATATATTATGTGGTGACTTGTTTGCTAATTTAAGGTTTAAAAAACTAAGAGTGGGAGAGTTTTCAATAGAATTTAAGGGTTTAAGTGACCATCAGAAAGTGAAGTTGAGCTTTTATGCGAGACTCTTTGTTGTTGCGGAAAAGCTTTATGAAATGAAGGCCCACTAAATTGTTTAGATCTTTGGTTGAACACATCAGTGTTGAGTTAATAGATCTTAAAAGATTCTATTTGTGCACTAGTTGATGTTTAGCTCAAAGTTAAATGGGACTGAAAAGAGCAAAACAATTTAATTCAGATCAATTCCATATTCAAGCGATGAATTCACTTGGTTATGACTTTCAGGCCAATTCAAAAAATCTTCCTGTTACTGGAATATTTTACCATTTTCAAATATATTTTAATACTGGGAGAGTTTTGTGTCATTCAACAGCAACATCTGCTGACATCCTGACATGGTATTAATGCTCTAGAAAAACAGCATTAATTTCAGCCCTCTTAGTCAGGATAGCATTGGTGGTGATAGGAGACCTCTATATGGAAGGAGCAAATCCCAAATCTTAATGAAGATTCTGGTTTGGCATGATCCTGCACCACTTTCATTCTTTCCCCCATAGTCTGAAAGGGCTTCCATCTTGTTTGGAGGTTGAGTATGGCTGTTTGTACTAGGCATTGGTGGTGGTGTGGGGTAAAGATACCTACTGCTGGTCCAAGAATTATAACATTTCACTGAAATATTTTTCCTGTGTTGAAACTTTTATACTAAGTTTCTACCTTGACCTAGTTTCTTTAGTTTATCTGTGCAACTGTTCAACATTGCAGGATTATCTGGCTGAGTGCTAACTTTGTGGAGGAAGAGTTTATATCCAGCCAGCTGCCTGAAGGCCCGGAGAAGGGTCTTGAGATCTTTCCTCTTCCCCAGCTTTATAGCTGCTCAAGTAGGAAGTGCTGAATAGAGGCCTTCAGCCTTTCTCTGTTCTTGAAGGGCAATCAGTTGGTGAAGCTATTTGCTTTAGTTGCACTCCTGAACTGGTAGTGCTGTTGGGCTGTAAGTGCTCTCCGTCCCTCCCTGCAAAGTGGTGCCTACTCTTCTGTGTCTGACTGGTACTGAATGGCTCCCTCTGGCCCTGGAATGGGTAACATTTATGCAGTGCTAAACAGAAAACTGCGCACTAGTGTCTGGGTGGGGAGGCAGAAGAATCTTGGTCATGTAGGTGGGGAAAAATATTTATAGGGCAAGGGCCTGTGGACATGGGCAAGGGTGGGAGAACAAGGGACGAGGGAATGTGAAGAAATAGGCAACAAGGGAGGAGATGAGTAATACTTGCATTTATTATTCCTCACCAACTTTCCAGATTTTGTTTAGGAAGTGTTTGTCATCATCCTGTGAAAAAATGTTAAGCCTTGATGGACCTTAATTTGAACACTATCACATGTCTCATTCTTTCAATATTTGAATACCACTGAATTATTTCTAATTGTCTTGGTTTTTATGAGAGACAAGGTGGGTGAGGTAATATCTTTTATCGGACCAACTTCTGTTGGTAAAAGAGACAAGCTTTCGAGCCACACTGAGATCTTCTTCAGGTCTGGGAAAGGTACTCTAAGCTTTTTATGTCACTTGGTTATTTTGTTTGAATTGGATTTTAACTTTTCTAATAATTTAAAACTTGAAAAATATTGTGCACAAGTCTCATGGCTCTTATGTTCTGCTTGACCAGACAGTGAAATTAGGTGATTTATCCAGGTACCTCATTGCAGTTTTGTCTGTCTAAGAGGCCATTCAATACCAACCATTGTTACAAGAATGTCTTCAGTTGCTTGGAAATACTCCATCTGAATTTTTGTCCTCTTGGGACAAAAGTTTGGCACTTCATTTCAAGACATAGCAACTTGGTGTATCATGATTATGATTTTCAGCCAAACCTGGACATCTAGGAAATGAGCCAAAATCCCATAAGCTCAGCAGTATCAACATGCTATTTCTAAAGGCAGTAGGCTGGCCTATTCGTTTATTGGGTACTCTGAATTTTTATGTGGTAGTGACATTTGTGGAAGACTTCAGTTTAAACGGTTTCATTGGAAAACTAGCATAGATTGAAAATATATAGGCCATGTCGTGCTTAATTGGTAATGAATGAGGTGCTGGGACTCAAGCAATTTTTTTTACTTTTATAACTGATGTGGCAAGCCCAGAGGTGCTGGGACCATGAACTGCCGAGCCTAGAGGTGCTGGGGCTCAGCCCTGGCAAGCTCTGGTGCAAATTAATCACTGAGACTACCAATCATATGCTCATTGCTGAGATGTAATATTTACCTTTTTTCTTAATTTTCAATTAGAAAACATGCTACTGCACTCAAAGGAAGGAGTGATCTTTGTGACTTTTTCAAATCTATCATAGATATTCCTACTAGGCCTTAGGGTAAGTCTACACTGCAATTAGACACCCGTGACTGGCCTATGCAAGCTGACTTGGGCTTGCAGGGCTCAGGTTGCGCGGCTGTTTAATTGTGGTGTAGAGGCTTAGGCTTGGGCTGCAGCCCAAACTCTGGGACCCTCCCACCTCACAGGGTCCTAGGCTTCCGCCTGAGCCCGAACGTCTCTACACTGCAATGAAATAGCCCCTTACCCTGAGCCCTGTGAGCCTGAGTCAGCTGGCTTAGGCCAGCCACAGATTTTTAACTGCAGTGTAGACATAACCTAAGTGTCTAAACTCAGAGTAGGAGATGAAACTCGGGGGATCTGGATTTTATTCCTGGTCTGAACACCCAGTTCATGTAATCTTAAACAAGTGACTTGACCTCTTTATGCATCAGTTATCTATCTGTAAAAAGGAATAATACTTACCTGCCTCTCAGGGGCATTGTGAAGATTAATTCATTAATATTTATTAATTGGCTTAAGAGAGTGTGGTTCTCAACCAGGGGTATGCGAACTACTGGGGGTACAAAGAGGTCTTCCAAGGGGTATATCAACTCATCTAAATATTAGCCTAGTTTTACAACATGCTACATAAAAAACACTAGCAAAGTCCGTACAAACTAAAATTTCATATAAACGATGATTTGTTTATACTGCTCTATATATTGCTCTATCTACCATACACTGAAATGTAAGGGCAATATTTATATGCCACTTGATTTATTTTATAATTACATGGTAGAAATGAGAAAGTAAGCAATTTTTCAGTAATAGTATGCAGTTTCACCTGTATTTTTGTCTGATTTTGTAAGGAAGTAGTTTTTAAGTGAGGGGAAACTTGGGGGCATGCAAGACAAATCAGACTCCTGAAAGAGGTACAGTAGTCTGGAAAGGTTAAGAGCCTCTTGCTTATGAGTCTTTGATAGCACATGAGATTACAGAAGTGATCAGCATTTTGTGGGTGGTAAATCCAATTATCTTTTGCACTTTTATCTGTCCTTTTGTAATGGAATTTAATGTGTGAGAACGTTCACTTGAGATCTTTTATGTTTATCAGATATTGGAAGGCGCTTTCAGACTAGAGCATGATGGTAATGATTTCTGCAACAACTAGGCACAGTTGGGTAAAGTTTGGACACTCTATTTTTGAATTGAGGTCCTTGTTTTTGTTGCTTCATTTCAGAACTTTAATGCTGTAATATGTTTTGTTTGTTGGTTAAATGTTGTTTAAAATGGGGGAAAATAAAATAAAAGTAAATAAACTCTGAACAAATTAGGAAAAATACCACATATTACTAAGAGTAATAGTGGCTCTTCCATAAAAGTGAGAGGTCCCCCAGCATCTGAAAGTGGAAATTCTACAGAAATTACGATATACTGTTTTCTGTGTGGCTTGTGCCTTCTGGTTTATGTCTGGTACTTCATAAAATGCAATATTTACTGTAGGCTCCTCTCTGAAAATTTGTGAAGGCTAAGACTTAGCTATCAAAGGTATAAACTGCCTTTTTTAAAGATTACTCCCAGCTAATGAATTGCCCACCGTGCTGATACATCATTTTAGTTCCCTACAGTGAAAGAAGAATATAGAGAAAAATGTCCCCATACCATTTATTTTATCGGTAGCCTGTGATAAATATCCACCTAGTGGAAAGAGTCACTTTGCTAGTGAAGTTACCAAGTTCAACCCTAACGCCAAAAGAGGCAAAGTCAGTATGGAAAGATGGAAGGAAGGAAGGAAAGAATCAGGCATACAGTGCAAGGACTCTGAGGAAGGACTAGAGAGCCAATCTTAACTGCTTGTTGGACAGTAAATTGATGGAGTGTCCATGTTTGTTCTTGTTGATCTATGGATTGTCTTCTGATACTATTGAACAAAAGAAGGTATTGATCCAGGAGCCAACTCTGGCAGGGGCAGGTGGAATTGCACTTTGGTGGCATCATACTCTCCCATCTGAGAGAATCTAGAGGGTTGTACTTTGTGCTTGCTCATCATTTGCCTCTATTACATCACCCTCCCTTTTCAATAGGTATGTGAGGCCTTAAATAGAGACAGTGAAGTGATATGGGCTAATGTAACTTCAGTATACAGGTGAAGTTCTACAAGAAGTATACTGCATTACCTCTGTGCTGGCTTCCAGTCCATTTTCAGATGCAGTATAAAGTGTTGGTTTAATCTATGAAGTCCAGATTGGTTACGATCCAGATTTCCTCAGAGACTGCTATTTTTATGGTACTCTGTTTTCTTCAGGAATCTCTTGGCATCGTCACAGAAAAATAATCTTTGAAAGGGCTTGGCTGTAGATAGAAATAGTGTTCTATGAGTTTTTTGTTGCTTCTTTTTATTTTGGTCCACTTGGTAAATCAGTAGTGTGAGATGCTAATCATCTTCATTACATTGAAGGAATGCCAAAGTCCAACAGTAAAAAAGGTCAACAATTTTTTTTTTAAAGGCCTCAGACAGTCTCTTTTGGGCAGCCTGCTCCATCTTGTGAATTGCCTCCCTGCCAACTCTCTCCTCTGTTGTCCACCAGAGACCTTGTATGTACAGCTCCTGAAATGATAAATGCTAAATCATATAAAAATAGTACGTCCTTTTCTACTTAGGACTTGTCTACATTACAGGTTATGTTGGTATAACTTATGTCACTCAGGGGTGTGAATAAGTCACCCCTGAGTGACGTAAGTTACATGGTCCTAAGTGCCAGTGTGGACAGCGGTTTGTCGTGGGAGAGCTTCTTCCGCTGACATAGCTACCATCTCTCATGGAGATGGTTTTATGATGCTGCTGAGAGAGCTCTTTTCTGTCAGCATAGAGCAGGGATCTCAAACTCAAATCACCACGAGGGCCACATGAGAACTAGTAAATTGGCCTGAGGGCCGCATCACTGAAACCTTTTCATACAGTGATACAAAAGTATAGTCAAAAATGAAGAGTAATATAGTATTATATTAAAAGTCAATGTATTAACTTTTTAAAAACTGTAATGCAAAGAGGGGTTTTAATAAAATATAAACACTCAGTAATGTTTGAAGCTTGGCTGCCAGTGGAGTTGGCGCCTATGGCGGGCCGCAGGAAATAACTCTGCGGGCCGCATGTGGCCCGCGGGCCGTGTGTTTGAGACCCCTGGCATAGAGTGTCTTCACCAGATGCGCTACAGAGGCGCAGCTGCATCAGTGCATCTGTGCCGCTGTAGTGCTTCTAGTGTAGATTAGCCCTGAGTGGAAGGTGAAAAGCATATTGGTAAAACAAAGTGTTTTGGGGAGTTAATTGAACAAGAGTAATGTAATTTAGTAGAGACAGTGGACTGGAGCAAGAAAGGGAAGGTGATTTGCTGAGAAAAGTGTGTTGACTAAAAGAGGGCTTGGTGGCACTGGTTGTGTTTGGTCAACAGAAGATTTTAAAAACAACATAGATATAAAAAAGTGGTTTATTGGGCTTGCCTACCCTGTCCCTGCAGCAGCCTTCCTCGTGTTAAACTGGTGCAAAATAGATCTCCTTCGTCTCCCTTGCAATTCCCTTTAGAGACTCCCGCTGGGGAGTCTTTTGTTTTGTCTTTTGGTAATTTTTTTATTACTTCCAACAGCCTGCCTCTGCTTCAAATAAGAAAAGGAAATGTCATCTCCCAGGAAAGCAAGCTTGTAGTCCCAACGTATTTTACTTAGACTGTTGTTGAGTGCTTGTCACTCACAATTGTGTTTGGCCTGGCAGACATGAGACAACCCTGCTAACACATGGGGAATCCACATACATATAAGCTTTCCATGACACAATAATTTCATGATACATTTTCATACCGTTATCCACTATTCAGAAGCGGTACGGACAGAAACCCCAATTCATCATACAGCTCTATTAATGTTTAGTGTCCCAGTTGTCTCTAATTTACTGAGTCCTCAGACAGTTAATCACTCTTGGAATCAAGAAAATTTTAGCCTCATCAGATGATTTAAGGAACTTAGTTTGTCCTCCGTATTCTTGATGTAGCCTTGTTAGATATAAATCCACAGTGGCTACTTTTAGAATATGGCAGATTTTTTGATACCTGCATAGTTCTTTATATTTTTTAAAAAAGGATTATTATGAAGATATATCACAATTTAAGACCCTTGGGTACTCTTATCTGAGCTGTGCCTTCAAAGTCTTTTTAGTCACATTATCTGTACAAGTAATTATAATTATTTTGGGGCTTGGATACTAATGCAGGCTTGTTTTTGAGGATGAGCACTGAAGAGGGAAATTGGGGTAGTTGGAGTCATCTGGAGTCAATGACTTAGTGATCCATGCCCTCCACCTGCTTCCTCCCAGATGTCAGAATCTCCATCTGTTTTCTCAGAAGCCCCAACTAGCTGCAGTTTTTGGCTCTCCTTTTGTTTTAAAACATGCACAATTTATTTTTAAGACTCTATTCTCAGTCACCTTATCTGTAGAAATTACATCTTCGTCAGATATCTTACTTTTGAGGTTTTCAGCTAGAGTTTTCAGTCCTTCATATTTTAGTAAAATATTGTCTATCTGGCCTTCATTTTATAGCCAAGGAATCCTCCTCCCCCCCCCCCCCCCCCATGGCTTTTAATCACCAAGACCTGGTTTTAGCTGTTGTAAACTTCAGGTCTTGCAACCTGTGACACTTCCCAAGGTTATGAGGCACCTCACTACAATCTGCCTTTACTGTGAGGAAGCCTTGTCTGTGCCTGCCAGGGGTCAACTCCTTGACTCCCAGCCACGGGCAACACAGACACTCCCCTCTCAGCTTACTCAGGTTCCGCAGTTCCTCTGTATGCACACTCCAACTCCTGAGTGTCAAGGTGTCCCCCTAGAGTGCCCAGCTCCTGTTCCACTGGACACTCACGGTATTTTACAGATATTCTATTTCCTCAGGAATAGTGCACCTCAGCTTATAAGTGTCACCTCAGGATCATTGCTGTGCTTAATACACAATACTTAGATATGCTTCTAGTGAAAACAAGTAAAAGTTTGTTTAACAAAGTATAGAGATTCAAGAAGAGTCAAGTAAAATTAATGGCAACAAGTTAATATGTTAATATGTTACATATAAAATAAAATCATAACATGATTTCTACAGGCTACATTAAACTAACAAGATGGTTTCATGTATTATAAAGGTTAGCTCACCCACAGTTTTCTCCCAGCTTCGGGTCAGCTGTGATCTTCTATTCAAAAGATGAGCCAGCTGCTAGATTGGTTTCTACATTAAGAATACCTGGGTGTAACTTGGCACCCCCAAATATAATTTCAGCAATCCAGTGTCTTCACTTGTAACTGGGATACCCCCTGCTGTTTGTTTTTTCTTGTGTAGAATCTCTTCTGGAGACTTTGCAATTTCTTGGTTAGCCTTTTGCTCACTTGATTGCCATTTTGCTCAGATAGTAAATAGGCATTCATTGTGAAGACCGCAATAATCAATTTACATATAACCAGAGAGGTAGATAAGAGTCTCCTGCCTGAAACTTACGTATTGTATCACCTTCTGATGACCAGTCCCAACTCAGACCTTAAGAGCATATTTTTCAGTATATTATCCATTCATACATTTTGCAATTTTTACTATAATCAATGTGAAACAAGCTTTCAGTAGTTTACATGACACTCTTTGATGAACTACAGACCCAGGGGATTCCTGTAGCCCTATTCACTCTGTGACCTATGCCAGTTGGCACCAATAAGTCGCTGGGTCACATAGCTCTGCTCACCACCCTGTACAAGGGTGAAGGATGCTGCCTTTTAACCACAGCTAATGCAAAAATATTATTAAGAATAAAGCCATCTGAACAGCGGCTGTCACTTTATCAAGTTTTGCCATTTGAAAATATAAACAAGCTCAAGAAATTAGGTGCGTTAGCAGAACATATCAAAATGTGTTGTCTTTCCTGTCAACGCAGGTATGGCTTTAAAAGTCCATTTATAGATGGTCTGATTCCTACCCTGCTGACATTAATACTTTAAAGTAACACCAGGTTTATATAGAACATGCTTTCAGAATTTATTTTGGACTTCAGCAAAATAACCTTTTTAAAGAACTTTCTTCCCTTAAAAATAAAATGGTGATGTTTTTGACATTTATGTCAACCAGAAAAATACTGGAGAACTTTTGCTAACAGCACAATGGCTAGAAAGTAAGTTAGGATAAAGTACAAATAATATTAAAGGAAGTGATTTTGAGATAGTTTTGTATGGTTCAATGACTTTCCATTTATAGTATTTTAACATTTTATTAAGATCCTGGAATCACTGAGAGACATTCCTAAATACTGTTTTGTTGCATTCCCAAAATGCTGTTAAATCCAACAAGTTTGTTGTTGTCAGTATGCCAGTTTACCTTTGTTTCCATTACTCATTTGAGAGCAGCTATACCATTGTGCTCTCTAAACATTTTCATGAGGAGGATCTGTTTTTGTTCCCCCATAGTTCTGTGTATGATCAGACATATCAGAAGAGCTTTTAAAAAGTTAAGAATTCAGGAGAGTTTGAAAGTATTAGCATAGTTTGTCTGACTGCGGAATTCTCTAGCAGATGAAAAAGAAACAAAACTGATTAATTGCTAAATACAAATGGCAGTTTAGGATGACCTTTAGTGTAGGTACTTTACAACTTCACAGCAATTGAAAAAAATTTAAACAAAGAATTTTTTGGGAAATGGTAACTAAGTATTCTGAAATTACGTAGAGTTGCTTTTGCCAGGACAAGAGAAGACTTTACATCATACAGAAATGAGAAGCTGCATGTGCTCATCACACAGTTAAATAAATTTGACACACAGGGCAAGATCTGAGTTTGTTGACATGAAATAAATGATGCTTTCCTGAGGGGGGATATTTTGAACCCAGACTGAAGGAGCTCAGGGAAATCAGACTGCGGAGAAACACACAGGAAACAAACATAGAGGAAAAGCCTTTATAAATTGGACTTTTTATGCCTTTGAATATTGTTGTATGAGATAGCAAAAGGACTTCTAACATACAAAACTGGATCAAAGCCAAGTTTCAATCATAATTCACTAAGCAACAGAACTTCAGTGAACTAACACCTTGTAAGGCATAGCTGGACTTTACCCAGGCTGCTTAGTCACATAGATCTTAAATACTAACAGAAATAATCTTCTTTTGCTTAGATTTCTGACGTATCCTTAAACTCTCATCTCATCCTCGCATTTCATTTTGGCTGTGGTGATTAACAAAATGTTGATCATAATTACAATTTAGTGACAAGCACCTACCTTAGTATGAATTTACTCATGTACTTACATAAAACTCTTTATTTTTGGAAGTATACACTACAGAATTGTTTTTACTTTTTTATGAAAATAATATTTTATTAATAAAAGTTGCTGAATGGCAGAAGTTACTAAATCATTGGTTACCCTCCCACCCCACTTCTGGTTCAGTGGGTGTTGGGAGCATATTTGATCAGAAATGGCTCCACACCCTCACCTTAGCATCTCAGCAGAGTGTGGGGAAGTTGTTCAGACCAGAAAAGGGGAAGCACCCCTCCCAAAATGGGTGAGAGCACATGCCTGAAAATGCCAGAGCTGGGCCCCCCCGCCAACTCCTCGGGTTCTTCACATCCCATTGACTGGACATAAGGGGCAAGTGGGAGCTGATTGACCCCTTTGTCCCTCCTCCTCCAATAATTTAAACTTTTCAGGAGCCCCTTGCCTCTTCAACAGCCTCACCCTTCTTCCCTGGATTTGTAGATACAGAGCTGTTTCCAGGATACTGTGGGTCTGTCTGATTGCCTTTTTGGGAGGATCGGGAAGGATTTTTTTTCTCATTGGGTCAAATTGGTGTAGGTCTACTGGGTTTTTTCTCTCAACATTGTGGAGGCATAGTTGGGGTAAAGAAGAAAAAGATTTGCAGGTCTGATATTTAGAGATGAATATAGGAATGTTTAGTTTGTTGATGCTTTCAGCTGGTGTCCAGTGTGGATAAAGGCTAAAAGGGCCAGCTCCCAGTGGTAAATGAGACCCAGGATTTTCACTGGTGGAGTTTATGCTTGTAAGGAGAAGGGGAAACTTAAAATCTCCGTAGATTGAGGCTGTCCCTGATACCCTCTATCTCCTCTCCTTAGGGCTGGGTGAGAGGACTCAGAAGCAAACTGAGTCCTAGGGCTGAGAGGTCTATTGCAAGTTATTGGTTATATGGTGAGATCCCCGTAACCCCACACTGGACCCATTTAAATGCCTGGTAAGTGATATGACATAGGTGTATGCTGCCGATGCCCATTTTTAAGTTAATTAAGTTGTGGTCCACTGCTTAAAACCCATCCCAGTGTCTGTCTTTCACCTCCATGTTCTGAGCAAGTACAGTGTCTTATTTCTTCTAAGACTCTTACATGTTTTATGTAAACTCTGAATCCATCTCGAATGAATATACACTTGGAGGGAAAAGAACAATTCCTGTGCGAAAGTGAAGGACCACATATTAACTTGATTCTAGAAGTTTTGGTGTGTCCTTCTGCAGAAATCATAGTAGGACTGGAAAAAAAAACAAATTTTTCAACACAAAGGGATTAAGTCCTGGTGTAATATAAACATATACACATAACTGAATTACATTTTCCATTTCATCTTAAATATTCTTAAACCACAGGAGCATCTCTGTATTCAGAGCCTCTGAAGAGGCTTCTAATACGAATGAGTCTGTGTGTGCTCTGGAAACTTATGGCTTTCTAATTCCTTGGAGAAGAAACTTCTGCTGTAAAGAAGTATTTGCATTGGGAATCTTGGAAAGCCTACTTTGAGTGGTGGTAGAGGATTATAAAGAGGAACAAAAAGTCTCATGGAAAGTATGCAAATCTTGTAAGAGGTAAGAAATGGTTCCCTTCATTCAGGAAAAAAAGATGATATTGCTATTACTAAAAATAATTGAATAATAAAGTAAAATATATACACAGATGGCTATTGAAAATTTACTTCTTGGCACTGAATATGAGTAACAGACCTGAGGCTGGAGAAGCTTAACTCAGCTCAGAGATTAAATGTAGACATATTGGCTTTGTTCTTCAAATTGGGATCTCTGAGAATAAAAAACAAAATAAAACACAATTTTAGTCTCAATAAATAAGGTATTTTAAAAGATTATTTTATTTACCACATAAGAAAATCTTAATTAAATACTGTAGTGAAAACAATCTTAAGATAATGTTTTCCTATGTTTATATTTTTAGGCACAAGTATTGCAAAATAATTTTACCTCATGGTAGTTAGTGGGAAAGTTATATGCAAAAAAAGTTTGCTGTAAATAAATTTAAACATTTATTATATTTTTGCCATTTGAAAGGAAAGCAAAATTGCTTTTTTAAAGATAATGAATGTAGACCTCTATGTTAATATCCCTGGTTAATAGATATGTATATTTAGCATTTTCTTTTATTTTTATTAGAATAAATAATTTTAGTAACAATTGCTACAGTATTTCTAAAATATATATTTCACAGGTTTCTGCTATATTTCATATGATTTAGAATAAAATAAAGGCCAGTACTCTCAAATATTGTTACTTCATTGAGGGTGTATTTTTTAATGTTGTACCATAGTACTTACAAAACACTATTACAGGTTTTCGTGTTTACTGTGCATTGATAGCTTAGAAAAAATGGTCTGAGATTTTCTCATGTGCCTAATGATTTTTAAAACAATAGACCAAGGGCCTGAAGGAATAGAGGAAGTGAATGGACACCAATGTATCCAAATATCTAATTTTGCCTAAAAGCAAGTGCCGGTAGATAAATGCCCATAAAGGGATTTCTTTCTTAAGCCCCGTGGATTTTTTTTTGTGTGTGTGTGCAACTTTTTGTGAGAGTTAGAAATGAAAACCATTCATCTAGTGCCCCAAAGAACGGCCTTATTGAATGGAATAACAGTGTAATGTACCATTGAAGGCAGGATTGAAAGTGATTATCTTGTTAACTCTTGACAGTTACCGCCAGCTTGAAATAGAACTGGCAGGCTTGATTTGCAAATGAATTAGAGCTTTTTCATTTTGTGCCAGGATCATCTTTTTATATTCTGATATGACAGATGCTATGTTCCATGCTTTTGTTTCTCTTCAGTTTTATACTTGCAAATAAAAAACAAAAGATTACAATAGTAATTTTATTTGCATCTTTTCTCTTGGAGTTTATTCTTTGTGTAGAAGTTTTTAATCTTATATTTTTCAGAAATTTGTTTGAGAATAGTATTGTTCCTGTAAAAATGAAATTTCATTGGTTTAAGTACAGTGGTAATTGGGTGAATGAAAGGGATTCAGAAGCTTTCAGAAAATGGAAAATTGATTGTACTCAGATTGTTACTCTTTAACATGTCAACTTTAAGTGTAATTCAGCGATAAATTAAATAGTACTTGTTACTGAGATCCAATAGTAATTGAGCAAAGTCTAACATATTAAATATTTAACCGGAAACTGTGCTAATAGAAAATGCATGTGTAATTTTTTTCCACAGTCTTTATGTTGATAACTGTGTTTATATTCCGTAGTCATCCAAACACAGATGGTAAGGTGCTAGGTATGATAATTATCTTGCACTCTTTATATGTTCCTCATTAACCTATAACATTCTTTACTAGTCCAGAGAGTTTTTACTTGAGTAGTACCTAGTATTGTTAAAAGTTATTGTGCATTATTTAATATTCAAGGTAGCATTCTGTGCATTTACATTGTTGGTTTTGTTATTTTCTTAACCTATTTTTGTACTTTGCGGCCAATTAGCAACCTTTCCTTCTACCACTAATTTCTATCACTGAAATGCTTTATACACTTTCACCTACAGGATGTGTTTAATTGAGTATCTACTATATAACTCTTTAAAAAAAAAAAAAAAAGGGGGGGGGTGAGGGTGGGTAAAAAAGTCAGTTATCTAATTTATTGAAGCTGTAACACACACACAATACAGTTAACAAAAGCAGCTACATTCAAAACCCTGAAGCTTAATCAGTCATGTTTGCTGGGAATTCAAACCTTGATGACAAAGTTTTACTCTTCAAAAAGGATCCCTATGTGAGAAGGAAAAAATTGAGAGAGACTAAGTTGAGACAGCGCTGAACTATGAGACTGAATAGAGGAATGGCTTAAATTCTCATTGTCCTGCTATACCAAAAGAAGGACAAGGAGACATTTTGACATGGGTTTAATCAGGCCGCAACTTTATTATTAGATGTCTGGGACTGCTCAGCAGATAAAAGTGAATAGTGTCGGTAAAGCCACGTTTATTCCATAATTACCTGGGGGGCTTCCGCCAGCTCCCCCTCTTTTTCCATCCAGGTCCCTCCAGCCAATCCATTGCTGGGACCTTACCCCCTCCCCCCCCCACCCCGCGTAGGAGGGTTAAGGTGGGCTACAAGAAACGGGGGGTTGGCTCCCCGCCATATCAATCATAGGAGTCGTCCCCCCCCCCCCCCCCCACCCCCCGTGCGCGCACACACACATTTGTTCCTTTTCCAAGCCATTTATCCAGTTACTGTATACCTTCCCTATGGAGTATCTGCACTGGACATCTGCCACAAGGAGGCACCAGCAACTGTGTAAAAGGGCGCTTCGGGCACAGGGCTACCACTTTTAAACCCTTCGTTCCCATAGGATGAGTCAGCAACCACACTGACATCTCCTCTCCTTTTGCAGCAGTTTTCCCTCTCTCCCTCACCTTGCCCCCAAGCTATAAAGCACTGTTCCCTTCACTTGTTCATTCGGCCAGCCAGCCAGCCCTCCCCCCCCCCCCCCCCCCGGGCTAAAGGTGCAGTGCGGTCAACCTGAAAAAGTCACTTCTTGTTTGATAGTTTACAATATTTCCTAATCTGCTTTGAGGTCTCAGAAAAGTAGTATTTGTAATTCATTTGGATCCTTCTTTGGCTGGAGGACAGTGACACATTCTCATTATTTTCTGTTTTAAAAAAACTTTTCCCATAAAGAACAATGGGTCTTCTCTTGACCTGGTTTAAAGGACTCACATTGCGGAACGGTATTCTGTTCTTCTGTAGCCCTGTAGTTAAGTGCTGTATTTATTTCAGCTGTCCAAGATCTTGAGTATGAGTGTATTGGCCAGGGCTGAGCTTTGGTTGTCTCTCTTTGTGAACATCTGAAAACATCATGACTGTACACACCATTTTTTGTCTTAAGATAGTGGAGAACAATTCATGAGTAAGGCAAATTGTTTACCTCTCTGCTCTTTCCAAACTCATTGACATATACCAATTTTAGCACCATCAAATTTTTAGTTTATTTTATCCTTGAACAGTTATATCTCTGCTACTTTTTTTTTCTGCTCTTCTTTTTCTCTCTGCTTTTGCAAGTTACTTTAATATGATCTACTATTTATTTTTTGTATTTCAAATGTACCAGTAATTGGCCAAACTTATTCTTCTTTTTCCAGAGTGGAGTAAAAATCTTCTTTTGTGTGATTGGGAGTAGGGGAGCCACCCAGCAAAACACATACCAACTTTGTGGTCTTTCAATCCTGGTGCCAGCTGAGGACCACTTCAATCCCCATTGATAATTAGAGCATCCCAAAGACCGTTGTCATTTGCAGCTACTTGGTCTGTTTTTGGTAACTGGCATAGCCAGTGTGTAGGGATTCCCCAGCCCACCCCCCCTTTCCACTGGGAATGGTTCCTGAAGAGAGGGCTGGAAAAGGGATTGACATAGAGCCACAAGTTTGGCTCTGCACTACTTTGAGACTCTCCATATGCAAAGGTAAATCCCTGGTAGCCCATTAGGCAAGCTTCCTAATTGCTTTGCACCACCAGAATAAAGGCCAGATTGTGGCCAATCTTTCTGTTTTTTTTTTTTCAATATGTTTACTCTGGATTTGCCATCACTTTAGTCATTTTCACTATTTTCCTACATAGTCATGTTCCTCTACTGTTTTTGTGGATCTCCCCCTCCTCCCCCCCCACTTTAAATACAGGAAAATGTGAGTGCAAATCCAGAAGAATTAGCAAGGAACTCAGGGGCAAATGTAGTACCCGAAACTACTGGTAATTTTGATTTTTCAGTTTGATTAGATTTCAGGTTGACTGTGGCTCTTTAATGCTTGCTGGTTTTACAGATGGGAAAAAGTTACACATCATCTTAAAATTTCATATGTCGGATATGCCAGTGAGTTCCATATTATGGCAATGTTAAGACAAACATGCATCTTTTTCCTCTTGTGTTCAGGCCAGCGTCCTTACTTTGAAACAGTTTGGGTAGATGGATAATCTATTTAAAATATTTACGTTTTAGTTATTAATTTAATTGTGATATATTATTTGTCTTCAGAAGATTGCAAATTATTTCCTTATTTTAGGAAAGTTTGTTTCAAATATTATTCTTTCATGGGTCAGGCGCTTGTTCTTTCCTACTTTGATGTAATTGTACAGTTGTAGCGGAATAGGTGTAACCTCGACTTGCTTTTAAGTCCACATGATTACTTTTTCAGACTAAAGAAGGAGGAAAAGTAGTGGAGAAGACAAATGGATTTGCAGGAGTCATCTTTGTGTAGAGAATAGAATAGGGAACCTAGCTAGTAGTGCCCAGTAAAATCCAAAACATGGGTGTGATAATTACTGAGCATGAACAGTAGCTTTTATTGAAAGTCAATGGGAGTTAGGCACCTAATTCACTTGTCACTTTTGAAAATCCCACCTGTTATATTTTAGCCCACATTATAACCTGAAACAATGTCTCTGAAGAAAATGTGGAAGCCTGCTTTTGCGTGTGTGATAAAGTATGTAAATGTAAATGTTATGTTGAAATCCTAGTTTGTGATGCAAATGTTACTCAACTATTCTTTCATTATAGTGGGGTGGTAGCACCATTATAATTAGGTTGCACCAGGATTTCCATTTCAACAGGCATTAAAAAGGTCTGTAAAAAGTCTGTTTTGAGTTATAAGATATATTGCAAGTGTTTATTGTGATTTAGGTATTGCTTGAATTCCCTATTGCAGTTTGTGGTGATAAAACATACTGTAGGGGCTTGTCTTCACTACCCGCCGGATCGGCGGGTAGCAATCGATCTATCGGGGATCGATTTATTGCGTCTCATTTAGACGCGCTTAATCGATCCCCGAACGCGCTCCTCGTCGACTCCGGAAATCCACCTCGGTGAAAGGCAGAAGCGGAGTTGACAGGGGAGCGGCAGCGATCGACTTGCCGCCGTCCTCACGGCCAGGTAAGTTGATTACGATACGCCGACTTCAGCTACGTTATTCACGTAGCTGAAGCTGCGTATTGTAGATTGACCCCCCCCCCCCCAGTGTAGCCCAGGGCTAAGGTTAGTTATAAATTTTAAAGGTGCCATTTGACTTAAAATTTTCTACTGTCTGTTTTCTTCAGTTTTCTTTTTAAAAACTTAGAGCAATCTGAGGTATGAAAGGTGTGTGGTTCTTTGCTATGAGTAGATTTGAAAAATGTTTATTAAACGTGGCATGTTTTGCATAAAATAGTTATTTAAGGTTCACAAAGTTATTCTTTTGATTATGTATATTGACAGCATTAGTGATCAATGTCAAAATTGTTATCAATGACATAAGGTGTAATGATAGCACAGAAGTTGTGCTGACACCATGTTACTGATACTCGTGGGGGAATTCTGTGCCACTGCATGCACGGCGAGTTCATTTCCCCTGCAGATTTCTTTGCTTCCCCACAGAAAAATGACTTTCTGACAGGGAAGCAAAGGGAAGCCGCAAGAGTGGTCACACGCCCCCCCCTGCATCTGGACCCCTGCTGAGCCCCTCTCTCTGCATCCAGACCCCAGCCGAGCCTCTGCATCCAGAACCCCGCTGCATCCAAACCCCACTACACCCAGACCGTTCCCCACCATCAGGACCTCCGCTCCTGCACCCGGATCAACCCCTGCTGAGCTCCTTGCACTTGAACCCTCACCCTGATGAGTGGCCCAACCAGCTGCACCCCACCAAGCACCACTCCCCCAGCACTCAGACCCCCCCCTTCTGAGCCTGCCCCACCTCCCCTGCTGAGCCCCATCTCTCCACACCCAGGCCCCCCCCACCCCTTGAGCCTGATCACCTTCATCTGGGCCCCTCTACAGAGTCCCATTCCCCTGCATCCCTCCCTGTGCATCCAGATCTTTCCCATACTCATTTAAGGTACATTGACATTGCACACGCCTTCTGGTGGTGTATAGAGTACATACACTACATGCTCCTCTACTCCTGAACTATGTGGGTATGTACCCTACTCGGTTCTCGAATAGCCCAAGCAGTGCCTTGCCGTTTGCACTATTTTTAGCAGAGTAGTTTCCTGCTGCCTCCCCGCTACTTGAACCTTTCTTTTCTGCATGGAAGGGCTCCAGCACTGGGGTAAGACTCTGGCAGCTCCCTGCTGCCCAAGCCTTTTCCCACTCTAGGGAAAGACTCCTGCTGGCTTGCAGGTCCCTGCTGTAGGAGTCTTTCCCTGAAGCAGGGAGTCTCCAGCAGTGTGGAGCTGCCAGAGCCTTTCCTCTCTGCAGTAAAATATTCCAACGGGGAAAGACTCTGCCAGAGCGTTTCATTGACGTGTATGTACGCACAGCCCTGTGGACACAGCCTATTTTCATTGTGGTGGGTGGCTACACATACCCAACACGCTATTGCAAAATGTGTACAGTGTAGATGTAATCTTAGGGGGGGCTCTTTTGTCTACCCGTCATGGCTAGCCCATGCATTGTGGTTTAAGTCTCTTCCTGCCTTTAGCTAAAGTACTGGAGGCTCATTCTTTTCCAGTTGGCACTCTGCTGACACATGCTAAACTCATTCATCGCAATATGACGTAAACTCGGTGGGAGTGGGATAGTGGGGCAAATTGTTTTAATGTTTTACATATAGACACTTAACTTTAATCCACTAATTTGTTTCAGGATAAATTTGCATACTGCACATATACAATAAGTAATTTATGCCGATTTGGCATAAATTATTTAGCATGCACAAGCTAATGCAAAATAAATATCTACACTGTAATGAAGAGCCATTCTCCTCATTCCAGCTCACTGCAAGTTCATCAATTTAAGACATGAAGGGGGAGCCTCACCTGTGCTTATACAGCTTCTCCTCTCTTCTCTTAAAATTAACATTGCTTACATGGAGGAAGGATGCAAAAACATCCCTTTCCCTCTCTGTCACAGATTTCCCTTTCTGGTTAATTTTTAATGGTCTTGTGGGAGATTTGGCTCAGTGCCTTTCTGTGCCCCCATTGCCATCTCATCCTGACATTCTTGTGAGTAATCTAAGGCTCTGTTTTATTCAGTGGTTCTCAAACTTTTTTTACTGGTGACCCCTTTCACATAGCAAGCCTCTGAGTGCGACCCCCCCCCCCTTATAAATTAAAAACACTTTTTTTATATATTTAACACCAAATAAATGCTGGAGGCAAAGCAGGGTTTGGGGTGGAGGCTGACAGCTTGCAACTCCCCCATGTAATAACTTCGCGACCCCCTGAGGGGTCCCGACGCCCAGTTTGAGAACCCCTGATCTAATTCTTGAGGTCTTCATGGGGCTAATGGCAGGGTCTGCTGCACTCATTTTCCTTTCTATAGGGATGATTTAGGAGCTGGAAAGCTAGGTGTTCAAAATCCTTTTGATGTTACTATAAGGGATAGCTGGCAATCTAACCTTCTCTTGGTCTAGCCCTGTAGCAGCAGGACAGGGGAAAGGCCTTCTAGTTCCACGGCATCAGATTCTTTAACACTGATGTCAAGTCCCAGAGTGGTCTGGGGTAATGAGTTTGAGTTCATTACTTATATCGATGCCTTGCCAACCCTTTGGCCCACCTAACGTGCTGAGAATGTCATCAGCTACCGTGTTCTGTGGGACAAGGCCTTTAACACATTTTTTTGTCTTGGACATTGTTCACAGTTATTTAGGACACAGATCGGGGCAGCTGTATTGAAGTGATAAAATGCATTAATGTTAAATACTAGAAATAAATACTTCTTGTTCAAATATTTTTTTCCCAGTCTGAGTTCAATTCCAGATTCTATATGTTGTTCTCAGTTTAGCTTACTGGATAGTGGGGTTTGTGTTTTATATTTGTCAGCTCTAAATGTATTTCAGAGAGCGTACCTTCCTGACAAATTTCCCTGTAGAGGTATCTATTTCTTCTATTGTTTTGGGGCATAATATTCCTTATTGTGGTTCACGGCCAATGGGAGTGCGGAGCCAGTGCTCAGGGAGGGGGTAGCGTGCAGAGCCCTGTGGCCCCCCAACCTAAGAGCCGGACCTGCTGTTGTCCGCTTCTGGGGCGCAGCGCAGTATCAGAACAGGTAGGTACTAGCCTGCCTTAGCTGGGCAGCACCGTTGAAGGGACTTTTAATGGCTTGGTCGGCGGTGCTGACTAGAGCCGCCGCTACCCAGTGCCTTACATTCCATGATCCAGTACTGGGTTGCGACCCACAGTTTGAAAACCACTGTTAAATAAAGTTGTGGCTTTTGCATTTAACTGCATTATGATATTCATGTCTCATAGTTTCTATGTCCACATTAAGTGTGTGTGTGTGTGTGTGTTTAAGATCAGTAATGAAGTGCTAATGAGAACCAAAGATTTCAGGGCTTCTTACAATAATGTATCAGTGGTGAGGAGTATGCTAATGGTCTGTTATGTTGAAATCAGGTTACTGGTTCTGCAATTTAATACCTAGTTTTGATGACTGTATGCACTTATCCTAGCTAAGTCAAATTTGGGGATACAGTAATAGCAGATACTATTGTCATTTGCAGTAAAATTTCAAATAACTACAATTCATTATAGCCCTGGCTTTGATTAATTGTATGTTATCTGGTATTCTAGCCACAAAGCTATTGCAGAGAAATTTAGTCACCAAGGACATAAGGGAAGTTTCAAGAATTAGTCAATAATGATTTCAGCATGTAATTGAGAGACTAGGACTGGACTGCTGTGTGTCCGTCTTGATAATGAATGATATGCAAGACATTTCCAATTTGCTAATATTGACTTGAACAACAGCATACATTAAACTCAGACTTCGTACATATTTCTGTTTGTTTCCCCTCTTGTTTTTTATACTGTTTATTTAAGAATATAACATAAACGTGCTAACAATCAGACTAACCATCATCACCTGACTTAGTGGTCAGTGAAAACACAGCCCTTGTGAGACTACCTCAGTATTAACTGCATTGCAGTACACACCCACTCATTACAATGGCCAGAAGTAAAGCAGTCCATTGCGTGGGCGTTTTTATTAGGTTTCACTGTAGCATCTGGAATACAAACATTACCAAGTGCTTTGCAGAATTAAATAATATGACACCAAATAGGACAGTGCATGGTAACTGACACTGGGCTCTTCATTCAGAGCAGAGAAGGGGGAAAGAAATGTGATTTTAATGGCTATGCAAGGAATGATGAATAAATTTTTTTCCAGAGGGAGCCAAAAGTAGATGCATTACTATATCTGAGTTGAGGGCTAAAGTAATGTCTTTTTCCATTCTGGCATCGCCAAACTACCCTTTGCTAAGGAGAAATAATATAGAGATCTTTATTCTAGACTTTTCTTCTTACCAAATAAAATGACTCCATGCCTAATTGAGGTACAGGGAGGGCTGACAAGAGCTGGAGGGAAAGGGATACTGCAGCCGTGAGTTGAGGGGCCCCCCCAAAACATCTAAAATCTGTGTAGATGAAATTAAATGGGAGGGAGTGTGGCCCCAGTGAACATGATTCTGGTCAGTTTTTAGTTATGATCCTTTACTTTTAGAGATTTCTCTGGGAAGGTTTTTTTATACTGTATTGGCCAGAAAATTGCTTCTATGCCCAAGTTGTTAAATATGGGTGGAGGGCATAAAATATACCCTCTTATACAACACCTTTCATGTCAGGGATCCCCAAATACTTGACACATTATAAATGCACAGCACTACTGAAATATAGTCCCTTCTGTGTTGTGGTTGATCATCCACAGGAAAACAAGCATTCAGCATGCCGCACCTCTTGTTTGGGGGAAAGGGTAAACCTTTTCCAAGGATCGGCTCCTTGCCCAGACAGTCATAGTTCTCTCATAACCCCCAGCCCCTTTTCCCCAGGCATCTTAGATTCATAGATTGCAAGCCCACAAGGGACTATTGTGATCATCTGCTCTGACCTCTTTTATAACACATGCCATAAAACTTCCCCAAAATAATTCCTAGAGATTTTTTTTTTGTTTGTTTTTTTTAGAAAAATGTCCAGGCATGGTTTAAGAATAGCCAGTGATAGAGAGTCCACCACAACCCTTGGTAAATTGCTCTAATGGTTGATTACAGTCACTGTTAAAAATGTATGCTTTTTTTCCTGTCTGAATTTGTCTAGCTTCAACTTCCAGCCATTGGATGGAGTGGAGTTATGCCTTTCTCTGCTAGATTGAAGAACCTATTATCAAATATTTGTTCCCTGTGTAGGTACTTTACAGATAGTAGTCAAGTCACCCCTTAATCTTGCTAAGCCAGGTTCAATTCCTCTCCTTCCTGCTCCTTGTTTAATCTCTCGCCCCACAATCCTGGCCTCTAGTCACCCTCGTGCCCCACTGGCTCCTCATCCAGTCTAGTCTCCCTCGCCAGGCTCCTCATCCAATGTAAGCTCCCTTCTCCCTCTACTCTTTGTCCTGGCCCTTTGGCTAGCCAGTCAGTTCTTCCCCTGCACCCTGTCAGATTTGTCTCCCCGTGCCCCACCTTCTTCCCCACCAACAAGTCTGTTTCCCTCCCCAGCTCTTCATCTGATCTCAGTTCTTGCTACACACTATACCCTCTCCTTTGTTTGCTGTCTCCATCACCCAGTTTCCATTTCCCCTCATCAGTCTTCACTCCCAGTTCTTTCCCCCCACCAAGTTAGCTCTTGTCCCCTCTGTAGTTGAATCACGCCGCTTCTTCCTAAACACTGCACAGCAGGGGGGCATTGGCTTTATGGCCACTGCAAATAACAGCAAAGAAAATGGACTATCTGTAAGTAGGTGAAGTGTTTTGTTTAGCTGTAGTGTACAAAACAACAATAGTTGTATATTTCCTGAATGTGAAATTGCTATTAAATTGAATGTATTAATGCGGGTAAATTATTTGTGAGATCATTAGTTACCTGAGAGCATGACTACCTTAATTTTTTTCAGTAATCTTGATTAACTGTGTGGCTTTATACATATGTGTGTATTTATGTAGGTCAATATATGAGTAGGTGTAGATCAGTGTTTTCAACAAATATCAACTGATATGACCTGTTTCTTTGTTCCATAAACTTTCAATAATAAGTTAACATGAGCTCAATTAGTTACCTAAATTGTGGTTTTAAGTAATCCCAAAATGGCTACACTTGCCTCACTGAATTCCTGGCTTGTTGCTACAGGTCCCTCACGGCCATGATTCAAATTTAGTTCAACTGTAATTTTTTCCTCACCTAACTTGACCTTTGGACTAGTTTGAGTGGTGTGTTTGCTGTCTTTAATGTATGCTTTTTAAAATAGCTCTTTACAGTAGAAATTCATAATAGAGGAAAATCACAACTCCAGAGCTGATGTGAAGGGACAAGGGAAGCAAAATTTCAAATAAGTACTGTATCCAACAAACATAAAAATAAATGTTGTTGTGCTTTGCAGAAATAGTTTGAAAGGCAAATGTGTGTATTGTGGGGGGCAGTGTAGTGTGGAAAAAATGAATGAAATTTCTGGAATGCTAAATATTATTGGTGAATATGAAATTAATATTAGCTATCCATTCTTGCACAGCTCCTTTTAAACTCATAATCTGAGGCTGTGCCTAGAACAGCTCTTGTCTCTTGTAACCATTTACAGTATTAAAAAGAATAATGTATTCTATTAAAATCTTAGGTGAATTAATGGTTTGGTAGTCATTTGAAAATATATTGTGATTATGGTGTAGCAACGGTTCCAGATTTTTTATAATACAATGTTTAGAGTACAACATTAATTGTAGTAGTGTTGCCTTATTATCTAAAGGAGTACATTTCTGAACAACAAAGATAAATTTGTTTTAGCTACATTTTTACTAGGTGTCATTGTATGATTGATGCATGGCATCCTCTGTCTGGAAAGATTCTTACATTGAAACTGACAGGTGCCACAAGGTTTATTTAGGGCAACCTCAGCCTTGTCCTAGTTAGTTTCATAATGTTTGCCTTATGTATGTTCAACCACTGCATTTCCTGCTTTAGAGCCTCGTGTTACACCAATATTACTATCTGTGCTGCCTCAACTACAAATTGGATGAACAGCCAGTGACACTTTTTCAATATTATTACATTAAACCAAGTGGATTTTGATTGATAACCTAATATTCAACTAATGCAAAACATCAATCATGGCAAGTATATTAATTATTTAATATTGCAGTCTAATTCAGAAATCGATGTGCTGCATGAGGGGAAGGGAAACTCACTGTTCCCAGAAGACTTAAGACAGAACGATTTGAAAAAAATAACAACCCCCCCCCCCCCCCCCCACCAAAACCCTGCTGTACTCTTGTGTGTTAGGTCGATACAAATCTTTATTCATTTGCCAATAATCTCTTCCCATTTTCCACTTCAGGACCATTTTATCAGTTTTGAGTCCCATAATTGAATTAAGTCTGCTTTCAGCACAGGGCAAACGGAGTTGCACAAATATTGATGAAGTCATGACAGGGACAGCACAGGAGACAGACCACTAAAGAGGACAGGTTTTATACCGTTAGCTGGAAGCTTCCTACATCAGTGTTGTGGATCCTGCTTCTCAGTAAATTAAGTTCATTAGGATATTTAGCACCACAGAAAAAGTATATAGGACTTCATTTCTATCTAAATAATATATGATCTTGTATAGGCAGTTTTTGGTTATAAAAAAAATTGTATAAGAGAAGTCCAGCTTTTTCTGTGACTTAATTTAAGATGAATTTGAAGAGAACAAGTATTAGTATACTTACTGAAAGCTTTGTCAAAATTATAAAGTAATACTTTAGTTTCATATAGAAGAGCCTAACATTATTAACACCAAATAATTTACAAAAAGGAATACAAAATTAGCTTTGTATATTAACATTTGTGGTTTTTGTGTGAGACTACTGTAATGTCAAATGCTGGTAACTAGATAATGTAGAAATGTCTTAAATAAAAGGAGATTGCATAATTACTGGAGTATTCAAAAGTAACATTAGATTGGATGTATTTAAAATCACATTTCCTTCAATATTTTTGTATTTGTAACTCTTTAAACCTGTTTTATATTTTGCTAGTTAGCAAAATAGAAAGGGCTGATGTTTACCATCTCGAAGGAATGAGGGTTGGTTATTTTTGGTTTTGCCATTTGTGGTTTTATACGTCTGAGTAATTATTGAAAAAGAATATTCTACACACAGGTAAACACTGTTATATGACCCAAGAATTAATTGCTTGGAATGTCATTTTTTCCTGTGTGGCATCAACAGAAAGGGATAGTTAAGTTTAGAAACAGATTTAATGTTGACTCTATAGAAGCAGAAACTGGCTGTCATCACTGAGTGTTTTTTTTTTTTTTTTTGGAAGTGCCAGAGAGAAGACATCTTATCCTGTTCACTTCACTCAGCTGGGCAAATTGTTTATCCTTGTCCAGCTTGGCAAACGAGCACTGTATCTATGCACAGCAGTATGCATAAAGGATTAAGTTTTCAGTTTAAATTTTCCTTGCCTTAATGTCTTCATCTTCTCATTGGTCCTTCTTTGCAACCTTCCAATTTTTGTGCTTTTGTTTGTTTTTCCTTATTTTTTCTATCTGTGCATTAGAGTTTTGCAACTGATGTGAACATAAATATGTAAAGTTCTAGCATCCCTGCCATCATCTAGTTAATGTACGATTAATTCACTATCTCCTTATTTATGGTTGCTCAGAACATTTGTTAACAAAGTTCTGGTAGAGGGAGCTCAGACAGGCACTGCATAGATTTTGATGTGATAGTACTAAATTTTTTTTTTTTTTAATTTTCTATGAAGTAGTGGTGCTTTTTGTATAAAATGATTTTTTGGATTAGCACAGTTGTTCTCAAACTTTCTGTATTGGCAACTCCTTTCACACAGCAAACCTCTGAGCGTGACCCTCCTTATAAGTTAAAACACATTTCTTATATTTAACATGATTTTAAATGCTAAATTCACAACCCTATTGTTTAAAATGAATTTACCTTTTCTCAGTGCTTTTCAATTGAGATGAAAACACATTTTTATTGAATTATTGTTATAAGCATAAAAGTTTTTAAAACAATATTTTCTGTTTAATACTGTGGTGTGAAGAAACTTGGCCAATATCACTTTTCGCAGCAGACTTAGCTCTCCGTTGCCACCCTTACTTCTGTGCTGCTGCTAGCAGTGGCGCTGCATTCAGAGTTGGGTGGCTCATGACCCCCACATAATAACCTTGCGACCCCCTGGATTAGTAGGACTTGGGTGCCTGGGTTATAACAATTGTAAGGAAAGTAAAATTTTGGAGTTTAAGTGGGTAGATAGTCTTGGCTTTAATGAGATTGTTTTTTGCCTTGTGTTTTTAATAGTCAAGATGTAAAAATTAAGAACATTGGAAAGATAGCCAAGAATTTACATGACTTTCTTTTGACATTTTTGGGTTAAACATAAATCATTATAGACAAGGGTTTAGCAACTATTTACAACTTCTGTTCTTGTGTTACAGGGACTCTGGAAACATCAAAGCTGGATTAGAACATCTGGTAAGTTCTAATTTTCTCTTGAACATTTGCATCATCTTTGATATCTGCATTCCAAATGAACACTTTTGAATGAGCTTTGAATACCTTGAATTGAGAAAGTCAACCATTTCCCAGAGGGTCAGCTTACTGTTATTATGTGAAGGCACTTACATTTTCATTTATCTTATGGTTTCAAGGGAATTTTAATTTTTTTAAATTACTTTTTTTGATGTAGAGATGAAATAAAATGGACTACAATCCTTGGATTGATGATTGCCTTAATTATAAACAAAAATTGTTTGGTGTTGGATTTTTGGCATATCCTGATCTAAAAACAACAAACTTGTGTTTTTTTTTTTAAAAAAAAATCAAATATTGCATGCATAAATATGGTATGTTTTAGTAATTTGAAGTCTTTGAAAGAAGTGCACAGCTTTTGTTTTTTTCTGTTGTCTTTTCCTTATGAATAATGTATTGATTTACATTCCATTCAGTGCTACAATATAAAATAATAATTAAGATGCAAAATATTTTTTGGTTTAAGTAAAACATATTCAAACCAGAAGTGAAATCAAGACATACATAGCATTAAAAACTAATCAATTGATCAAAACTGAAAATCCAGTATTATTACAAGTGCAAAATTCATCAAGATTAGTATATTAATGTCAGTGATCATCAGAACACTAAGCATTTCATCCAAATCATTTTAAGTCATGGGCTGGGTGATGGTTACATCTAAATGTTCAATAGTACATTCTCTTCTCTAAATATAGTCTGAGAACTTTTGACATTTAAGTCTTCATTTATGTATACAGAAAACAATTTATACTTTTGTCCTCTGCCATGAAACATAAAAGGATGTAATTATCACTGCTGAATGCAAGTAATTTTTAGCAGTTGCTCATTGTTTCCCCATGTATTTTCACATTCTTGAATGTGGGTAACCATTTAGGAAAATATGAGTTTTGTAGAAGCTTCCTGTGTATTTCCAGGAGAGAGAGGACATGGACCATGTATGGCACAGTTGTCAACTGTCTCTTTTCTTTTGGTGGGATGACGACAAGAACTCCATCCCTACTTGTATTCTGAATCTGCACGTAATTGAACTAATTGGTTATGTCTAAATATTACAGTAGTTGAGAAATGGATCTTGCATGCTAGTTGAACCTCTTAAATAAATTTTTAAATGTTTCATTCCTCTAGTGTTGTCAGGTTGCTATAATCTAATGGGTTCAGAGACCGCTTCTAATGCATTATAAAGATGCTGTTGTCCTGACAGATGACCATGGCTGGTACTTTTTTTTCTAAATTGGGAATAGTATGATAGCTGAAAATGCAGGTATGATTTATAATGTCACCTCAAATCATCAGGTTAAGCAAGGAGAGACTGAATGGTTTCTTAGGAGCCTCTGAAAAAAGAGGAGTCTGGTTCACTGGCACAAGCGCTGTACTCTAGTATAGTGGTTCTCAACCTTTCCAGACTACTGTGCCCTTTTGAGAAGTCTGATTTGTCTTGTGTAGCCCCAAGTTTCCCCTCACTTGAAAACTACTTGTTTACAAAATCAGACATAAAAATACAAAAGTGTCATAACACACAGTTACTGAAAAATTGCTCTCTCATTTTTACCATATAATTATGAAATAATTGGAATATAAATGCTGTACTTACATTTCAGTGTATAGTATATAGAGCAGTATAAACAAGTCATTGTCTGTTATGAAATTTTATTTTGTGCTGACTTCTCTAGTGCTTTCTATGTAGCCTGTTTGAAAACTAAGCAAATATCTAGATAAGTTGATGTACCCTCTGGAAGACCTCTGTGTATCCCCAGCGGTATGTGTACCGCTGGTTAAAAAAAAAGGGGGAATAAAAAGGATTTAGAACTTGAAGGACCTTTCAAGGTCATCGAGTCCAGTCCCCTGCCTTCACTAGCAGGACCAAGTACTGTCCCCTGACAGATTTTTGCCCCAGATCCCTAAATGGCCCCCTCAAGGATTGAACTCACAACCCTGGGTTTAGCAGGCCAATGCTCAAACCACTGAGCTATCCCTCCCCCCATATAACCACTGTTCTGGTATTATGTGGTAAATTCACTGGAAAGATAATCTCTGGAAGTTCTCAGCACCAAAAGATCGTTGGTATAAGTACACGCCGTATCTTTTAATAAAAGCTTGTCTTCATCAGATACATTTATTCTCTTGTGCTTCTATAAAGGAATTGACAAAAGCCTCCATACTTGGTTAGGAACTCTTTTAATAATTTTGGAAAAACAGCTATTGTATGTGCATGTTTAAACACCGAAACTGATTTTGCAAAATGTATAGAGATTTGTGTTATGTATTGAAAGCAGGATTCATACTAGAAAGGGTTTTACATCCTATATTTATGGTTAGACAACTTCATGCAAGCCTATTTACTTGACCTCCAACAGACTATAGGCACATTTGCAAGAAAAATTAGTCATTTGATTATAGCAAACTCACCCTGCTGTTTTTTAAAAAAATATTATTTCCAAATACCTCTAAGGGAATCACTGCCATTTAAAAAAAAAAATCTGATAGTAAAAAGAGAAGAAAATCCTTTGCATTGATTAGATATACTGTTTTTAATCCCTTGACTTTTAAAAATGAAATGGCACCCATGTTAGTTGTGATGTAATCTTCACTCTTCCTTTAAATGCACATTCCTTTCATCCATATGCTTTTCACCACCTTATTCATATGGTTGCAACCTATCTAGGTACTTCCATGTATTTCTGTGATGCCTACCATCTTGGTATCTAACCTCTAGCTGTGCAACTGACTGAATTACGTAAAATAGAATATCTTTTCCAGAAATATGTGAAAAATATTTTAGGTCATCATTTGAAAATATTTTCCAATGTAAAAAGAGTAGCTGTTGTCATGAATTGAAGAAAATTAATATTTTAGACTTCACACACATACATCAGTTGGTTATTTCTGTGGTATGATGTTTTGAGGTGCAAGTACTATTCAAATTAAGGCTTCACCTCCGAGTGAACTCCTTAGAGAGCGTGACAGAAATATTGCCTGCACCCTGGTGGGAATTGCCCTCCAGTGTGCCTCCCACTACAGGGTTAGGAGTGTGATCAGGTTGCACTCTCCTGTGCCCATAAAGGGCTGAATCACTTCTAAGTTCTGAAGAATTTTGCTTAACAGTATGAACAAAAAATTAATGGGAAAATCTAAACACATAGCTTTTTAATTAAGAGAATTAGTGATTCATAGTACACTTATTTAAAACATTGTAACTGTAACTTTATACATTATTTTTGGATAGTTCTTCGAATTACAAAATTAAATAAGTTGTAGAAACCTCAGAATAAAAAGTGAGTAGATGATGTTTGCAACTCGCAATGGTCCTGTTTTCTAATAATTATGCTAAAAAAAGAAACATGGCGCCATATTGTTTTTTTTCAACAAAGAGATCCCATTTGTGCCTTTCATATTGTATAACATTTCAGAGTGTTGACCTGCTTGTTCTTGTGGTCAAGCAACACAGTCTGATTGCTTTAAGTGTTGACGTGCACCTTGTCATTAATAGGTTGTTTAGCACATCAGTAGCTTGCATGAATATAGTTATTGCCTGCTAGCCATATTGTTGTATATTAATCAATAACTAGCAACAGGGATGATGATAAACTCTTCCCAGGCTGGTTAGATGGATTTGTGCATGGCTATGCAAATAAAACAATTGTTTACTATTTACATTTATAGTCAAATAGCTGTAAGGTTACAGTACAACTAAGATAGAGCTGTTCTGCCACTGAGTTGTAGTTTCCAGATTAAAACTGTTTAATTGTTATGGTTTTGATTTTAAAAAAATCCTAGTATTCAAGCATATGGCTTGAACTTCAGTTTTTTTGCTCAGTGATGTTTTGGTCTTAACTTACCCTTTTTTTGTAACTCAATGCTATTATTGACTCTGAAAGTGGGACTCTCACTGTGATTCATGAAGCTGGTCACCATCTTGTATTTCCTTCATGGGAGGAAATCCAGGGGGCTGCTTTAAAAGTTTTATTTTTATTTCAAATTTACTATAAAGTCTGTATAGTCCTTAAACTGAAGAGAAACTTACAGATTTGGAAGTTGCTCAAGTGACAGCCTGATTTCTTCTTCCTGAAAGTTTATGATGGTGTCAATAGGGTCCTAAAACACATCATTATCGGCATGTGTCATTGGATGGCAGTATAGGAGGTATAGGCTCTGAGATCAACATATGCTGTACTTATATCTGTAGGATGTATTAATCTATCTGAACAAAATGCAGTTTCCCTAGATATCTGATACAATCAAGTGGATTAGTTTTCATCGAATTCACAAAAATACAATAGTCATACTTCGAGTAATGTATTTATTTTTAATTACCTAAATTTATTGAATGTATGAAAATACTTGGGCTTTAGTCTAGTATTTTTCAACTAATTAGAGGCATGCAGATGTCCAGTATCTCCCCCATCATGTGATGAATCATATTCACAGCAATGCTTGGACACAATAGGATAACTGTACAAAGGAAGATTAGCCTCTTAACTCTGGATTTCCTTGCTTTATATAAACTTGGTCTACGAAAGACACCTCTCCAAAGAATATCTTTGCTGTTAACTATTCAGTGACACTCTTCTTCTCTTGTGGCCTGATCCAAAGTCCACTGAATTCAGTGGTAGCTTTCATTCAGACTCTTGGTGATTATGGAACCAATATCCTAGAATGATGAGTAAATGAGTAGGTCACAGTGCTTAAATGCTTAAATGAGTTGCTGGCTTTCTAATGATCTGTAAAATGGAGATGTTAACTACTTGTGTTAACTAACAATCAGTTGCAACTTTTCACATGAATAGTGATGTTAACCCTAGCGCCCTGACTAATTTCCATACTAGCCAATTATATTCTGCTAGCTTGAATTCTCCCTCAGTTGAATAAGAGCAGGGCTGTTTGAAAGTTTTCTGTTGCAGCTGTTTTTTTATAGAAAATTGGGTTTTTGATTAACATAAATCTTTTGTGAGAAATGTCTGTTTTCCACAAAAGAAGAATTTTCTATTGGGAAAAAAACGGAGTACACAAAACCTGAAAATTTTTTACCTGGAAATGCTGCTGCTGCTATGCTTCATGGGAGTTGTAGTTTGGGTGCTTCATTTCCCTCATTCTCTTCTATGGACTGGGTTCCCTGGCCAGACTACATCTCTCAAGATGCATCATGCTGCAGTCTCAGAAAAAGGGTAGAAACATGGTGTATCATGGGAGATGCAGTCTGACTTGGAAAGTCAGACGTTAGAGGAGAATTGGGACATGGGACAGCTCTGTGGTGGTATTTCTTGATAGACATTTTCAGTTTTTGGTGAATAATTTGAACCAAAAAGTCAAAATTTTCTGTGGGGATGGAAGGAGGGAACCACATTTTCAGATTAGCTCTGTAAATAAGGTATTCTTCACTTCTTCTTATAAACTGCTGTAGAGTTGTGCTGTGCACCTAATATGCCAGTACTAAAACATCCTTGGAATTTCTAAACATTATAAATGACAATTTCTTAACTCAAAAAATTATTGCAGCCAGCTTGGAGGAATTCTTTAGACCTTGTCCCAGCAGATAAAGCAGAACTGATCATAGAATAAAAATTAATGGTATTTCAGGTACAAGTGATCATGACTAAGGCTACGTTTTAGTCATGGATATTTTTAGTAAAAGTCATGGACAGATAACGAGCAGTAAACAAACATTCACGGCCTGTGACCTGTGCATGACTTTTACTATATACCCCTGACTAAAACTTGGGAGGTGGCTCGGGGGTGGCTGGCCCGGGGAATGCCATGGGTCTCCCCGGAAGGGTGACAGGATCTCCCCTCCCTCAGCTCCTAGCTCCACGTGCTGCTTTTGTTCCGCCCCAAGCCCTGGTTCTGCAGCTCCCATTGGCTCAGAACTGCGGCCAATGGAAGCTATGGGGGCGGTGCTTGCACTTGTGAGTGGAGGCAGCACATGGAGCTAGGAGCTGAGGGAGGGGAGATCCTGTCACCCTTCCGGGGAGAATCCCCCTTCCGGTAAGTACTGCCCTGCACCCCAATCCCCACTCCTGATCCCCCCTACCCAAACTCCTGCTGGTGGGGGGGGGGGAGGGTGGTAGGATAGGGGGCCTGAGACTGCCCCAGCAGCAGCCGGTGCGACTGGCTCCCGAGCCAGCCGCATGAGCCGCTGCAGAAGTCACGGAATCTGTGACTTCCGTGACCTCTGTGACAAACACGGAGCATTAATCCTGACTTGGTCACATTTATAATGTGCAAGCGGAATGAAGTCCAGATCAGTAATATATATACTTGGTGCTTTAACGGTGCCCAACTTCACAAAGCTAAAAACAATTGTGTCAAATGAGCTGGGAGGAAGAATTTAATTAGAAAAATGTGAATGATGATTGGAAATAATTTAAGAACATCTTACTAGAGGCCCAGAAAGCCACAATCCTACAATTGAGGAAGAAGACCAGACTGGTTAAAAACTAACGTGGTTTAGAGGGGAAATGAAGGCAGCTGTAAAAATATATAACAGTTGGAAGAAGAGGGAAGTTAATAGAAATGAATATAAATCGGAAGTTAGAAATTGTAGAAAATTGGTAAGGGAAGCAAAGGGATACAAGGCGAAATCTTTGGCTAGCAGAGTTAAGGACAATAAGAAGGAGTTTCTTAAGTATGTTAGGAACAAAAAGAATCCTGACAATGGTCTGGTAGAATTATCAATAATAATCCAAAAAAGGCAGAAGTGTGCACTGTATATTTCTGTTCTGTAGTTGTGGGGGAAAACAGATGATGTAGTCTGATCATATGGTGGTGATACCACTCTTTCCATTGGGTCAGCAACCTTTCAGAAGTGTTGTGCCGAGTCTTCATTTATTCACTCTAATTTAAGGTTTCACATGCCAGTAATACATTTTAACGTTTTTAGAAGGTCTCTTTCTATAAGTCTATAATATATAACTAAACTATTGTTGTATATAAAATAAATAAGGGTTTTTAAATGTTTAAGAAGCTTCATTTAAAATTAAATTAAAATGCAGAGCACCCCAGACAGGTGGCCAGTATCCGGGCAGTGTGAGTGCCACTGAAAATCAGCTCGCGTGCCGCCTTTGGTACCTACCCCTGCACTAGACTCTCTGAAGGATGCTAAATAGCAGGTACTAAAGTTAAAAATTTTAAAATCATCAGGTCCAGATAACTTTCATTAAGAGTTTTAAAAGAGCTGTCTGAGAGACTCACTGGACCATTAATGCTCATTTTCAGTAAGTTTTGGGGCACTGGGGAAGCTCCAGAAGATTGAAAGAAAGCCAACGTTTTTCCACTTTTTAAAAAGGATAAACAGGCCTATGATTACCAGAATCATCCCATTAGCTTGACATAGATCCTTGGCAAGATAATAGAGCGGCTGATATGGGACTTGATTAATAAAAAATTAAAGGAGGAAATGTAATTAATGCAAATCAATATGGGTTTATGGAAAACAGATCCTCTTAAACTAACTTGATACCTTTTTTATTAGATTGCAAGTTGGATAAGGGTAATAGTGTTGATGTAATATTTTTTTGTAAGTCATTTGACTTGGTACAGCACAACATTTCAGTTAGGAAACTTGAATGATATCAAATTAACATGGCACACATGGCTGAATGAAAAGCTGTCTAACTGACAGATCTCAAAATGTAATTGTAAACAGGAAATCATCAACAAGTGTTTTTCCAATGAGATTATGCAGGGATTGGTTCTTGGCCCTATGCTATTTAACATTTGTAGCAATGATCTGGAAGAAAACTTATAATCAGCACTGTTAGAATTTTCAGATGACACAAAAATTGGGGGTAGAGGTAAATAATGATGAGGATAGGGTCACTGATCTGGATTGCTTGATAAACTGGGCCCAAGCAAGCAATATGCATTTTAATACAGCTGAATGTAAAGGTATCTATTTAGGAGCAAATGGTGTAGCCATTCTTACAGGATGCGGGACTCTATCCTGAGAAGCAGTGACTCTGAAAAAGATTTTGGGGTCATGGTGGATATTTAATTGAACATGAATTCCCAGTGTGATGCTGAAGCCAACAAGAGCTAATGTGATCCTGGAATGCATAAACAGAAGAATCTCCAGTAGAAGTAGAAAGGTTATTTTACCTCTGTATTGGGCACTGGTGCAGTTGCTGCTGGAATACTGTATCCAGTTCTGGTGCCCACAATTCAAGAAGGATGTTGATAAATTGGAGAGGATTCAGAGAAGAACCATGAGAATGGTTAAAGGATTAGAAAACGTACCTTACAGTGACAGAGTCAAGGATCTCAAATTAATTTTTTTAACAAAGGGAAGGGAACAAATATTTTAAAACGTCTCTTCAACCTAACAGAGAAAAGTATAATACAATACTATGGCTGGAAGCTGAAACTAGACAAATTCAGAGTAGATATAAGGTGTACATTTTTAATGGTGAGTAACTAATCAGTGGAACAATTTACCAGGGGTTGTATTGGATTCTCCATCACTGACCATTTTTAAATCCAGATTGAATGCTTTCTAAAAGATACTCTCTAGGAATAATTTTGGGGAAGTTATGTGGTGTGTGCTATATTGAAGGTCAAATTGGATGATCACAGTGGTGTTCTGGCCTTCATATTTATGAATCTATTAATATTATACCCTAAATTCTGCTGGATTTCAGTAGTAGACCCCTGTATAGCACTGTATTTCAGGTAAAGTTTGTAAAGTCTCTTCAGGATGAAAGGTGCTTTATACATATGTAATATAAAAGCTTAGAGTGCTATTTCAGGTTTATGCTATGTGAATACTGGTGAGAGGCAACTAGCACTTGACAAAAATCTCTAGACATGAGAATGAAAAGTATTAGAATATCTGATCAGGGACACAAGTTTAGAACAGAAAAATAGGAGACATCAGGAAAGCTTGAGCAAGATCAGGATATTTTGGGGTGACGTGAAGGAGCATTTGAAGCAATGTGCTTTTATGGGGAAGTAGCATAGAAAGTCAGGTTGAGGTGGGAACTGAGCCTGAATCTGTGCATTTTTAGAAATATTTCTAGGTAACCAAAAAATGGCCAAATTGTTGAAGAAAATTGGGCGCTGTGTGGTTCTGGTGATATCATAACCCATTTAAACTTTGCTCTTGTGGTTTATGATGTCACCAAAACCATCTGAGGTTTTTATTTCCTTGTGAATCCCTATCCTTCATGACTCCCACTTATTCTGCATAGAGTTAATGAATTTTTACATACCAGGAGGTTTGCTTACATAAGTTATTTAAAAAGTTTAGTTTGCTGTTTGATACAGTAAACACTAAAGTCTTCAACTTGCTTTATTCACTTATTAGTTCTTTTCCTTAAGAATTTCTTTGTTACAACATAACAGATATGTTATAGAAGTGATTCCTGTTGGTGAGGATGGTGTAAAAATACATGCACTGTTAACATCTTCCTGACAGGATTATGATGTTACTCTTTTTTTTTTTCAACGGAAGAAGACTTTTTTGGTTTTGGTTTGTAAGGAGGTTGAACAGATTCAGACAATGCTCAGGTGTGATCCCTTTATAAAATTATCTTAAATTACATTTGACTCTGAACGGTAATTCTTATGTGTCTTTTAATTCTGAAAATTTCCGGTTAATTTCTACTGTGTAGATTGTGTCACACACAAGTATTTATGTAGACACATGCTACATTATCGTTAATAGACTAAATTCTGTCCTTGA